>CM032228.1:11077500-11092500 GCA_019009955.1 Riptortus pedestris
TAACTCAAGATTTATTTTTTTTTAATCATTCTATCATATTTCGAAGTTATTTGAATATTTTTGTTTTCAGCAGTCCACCACTTCTACTCACTGAATTTTTTAGTTTTTTAACTGAGTCCCTGAACATTTTATGCGCTACTAATATTTTAATTTCTGTATACATAGGCTTCTTACTATGGGAGTAATAGAAAATAGATTGTCAGATTAGATCACAAGTGTGTTAATCCACGTGTGAGATATCTGCTCAGTTTACGCAGACTCTTTAGGACGGACTGTTTTCCTTTGAATATTATAAGCGTGCGACCCATGCTCACTCACATATGGGCCTTCTGTCAGCATCTGTGTTTTTAGCAGATTTCCCTTAAGGGAAATCAGCTACTGAGGTCGTACTCATGGCTCGAGTTTCGAAAAATTTCTTCAAATGTCCATCGATCCTACCCAGGAGATGACGAAAATGAGGTCCGTTCAAAATTATATATATATATATATATATATATATACATATATATTTGTCTGTTAACGCTCTAGCGGTCGTAATTTTTGTTTGATCGTTACCAAACTCGGAATTTAATCGTTTTATGTAAAAAGGAAGATCAAGTTCGTTAATGGATGAAATCGGATCAGTGGGAGGGGGGGGGTTTAGAGAGGGGGATTTTTTAAAATTCAAAATATCTCCGTTATTATGCGTCGGATCGAATAATTATATAGAATCAATCTTATTGTAAATTAAATTTACTATAAATATTGTTCTATACATTTATTCTCTATCTTGAATATTAACCGAGATATTTGCATTTGTTTGTGTGTGGTCGGCAGGACTCCGCCATGATCCGGACTATCCGCCGAGAGCTCTCTGGTGGCCGTTTCCGGAACTATTCGTCCCTCGTGAATAGGTTTAGAGATCCCTTCCTACTACAGCTGTTATTGGGCAGATTTCTCTACTGTAAAACATTACGTGAGAAATCTGCTTAGTTTACGCAGCCCCTGAGTGGCGGAATTTTTTGTATAGTTATTTAATTTAGTGAAATGGAATAAAACCCTCTTTTTTAGTGTGAAAAAATCATTGATTATACTGATTTATCATAACATACAGGTCCGCAACGCAAGCGACTTGACTCTGCTTAAAGGTTAGGGGGGGAAGTAAGTCAACAATATAACAAAAAATGAAATCCTTAAAATAATAAAAAGAACAAAAGTAACGGGGAACGGAACAGGAAACAATAAAAGAAACAAGAAACACGAACGCTACTCAAAAAAAGTCCGTCACGCAGGGGCAGCGTAAACTAAGTAGATTTCCCACGTGAAGTTTTACAATAGAGAAATTTCACGAGAGCCGAGCCAGTGAAGGAAACGGCCGAACTAGCTTTTGGCGGGAAAGTAAATCTCGTCCGTTAGGCGCCCCGATTTAATAAAAATGCAAATATCTCGGTTAATATTCAAGATAGAGAAAAAATGTATATGACAATATTTATAGTAAATTTAATTATGTACAATTTTTCGATCCGACGTATAGTAACGGAGATATTTCGAATTTTCGAAAATCTTCTCCTCTAAACCCCCCTTTCCACTGGTACGATTTCAGCCGTTAAAGAACTTGATCTTTCTTTTTACATAAAACGACTAAATATCGAGTTTGGTAATGTTTCAACAAAAATTGCGACCGCTAGAGCGGTAACAGACCAATATATATATATATATATATATATATATATATATATCTATATATATATATATATAATTTTGAACGGACCTCATTTTCGTCATCTCCTGGGTAGGATCCATGGACATTTGAAGAAATTTTTCGAAACTCGCGTCAAGAGTACGACCTCAATAGCTAATTTCCCTTAAGGGAAATCTGCTAAAAACACAGTGTGGTAAAGAGATATGTTAAAAGTAAATTTAGTACCATCAATAGGAACTATTCATAAATACAGGTAGTGTACTATGTATATGAAAATTTAAACAGAGTTAATCACATATTTAAGAAGTACGAAGTATAGTAGATCAAAGGACCCGACAGATGGTCTAGCCCGTCCTCGGCCATCCCCGTCCGGATCTAGAAGAGTCCAGACAATTCCGCTTTGATGTTTACCGAGAAGTTATAAAAGGACCCAGCCCGCCCCCAGTTAGTTTAGTTTGTCTTCAGCTATCTTCAAGCGATCAACAGTGCGTTCAGTACAGCCTTAGTTGCAGTGCGGTAAAGTGTTTTATGTGAAGAACATTGTTGTGCCATGATTCTGCATAGAACAGTACAGTGCCGTGTTTAAGTGAAGGACAGTGCAGTGCCGTAAACTTTCAAAGATAAGTGCATTTCCTTGTTTTTGTGAACTTCAGTGACCGTGAGTGAGTTATTGGACTCTGTAATAAGAAGAACAGTAAAGCTATGAGTGCATACTGTGAGTAGTAGTTAAGAATAATTAACCAAGTGTGTAGTGCATTGAAAAATAAATTGTGCACTGATAAAAACTGATAAGGCTCGTGTTAGTTTAATTTTGTAATCCAAAAGAACGCTAATAAACACCGTTTATTGCTGATTTTGTAATAAAACGTAACAATACCATACGGATTTATACACGTCATACAGACATATACATACACATATTCACACGCGTACTGCTCACAGTCAGTAGTTTGTTCAAGTAATCTGATATGTTTAATAATTTCGCAATCTGCTTTCTGTTATTAGGTGTTTTATTGTTAGTCCAGTGTTGCAACGAGTACAGACATGCTTGGCTTTTAGCAGATTTCTCTTAAGGGAAATCAGCTATTGAGGTCGTACTCATGACGCAATTTTCGAAAATTTTCTTCAAATGTCCATCGATCCTGCCCAGGAGATGACGAAAATGAGGTCCGTTCAAAATTATATATATATCGCAATTTTTGTTTGATCGTTACGAAGCTCGATATTTAACCGTTTTATGTAAAAAGACAGATCAAGTTCGTTAATGGCTGAAACCGGACCAGAGGAAGGGGGGATTTTCGAAAATTCAAAATATCTCCGTTATTATGCATCGGATCGAAAAAGTGTACAGAATCAATCTTATTGAAAATAACATTTACTATAAATATTGTTCTATACATTTATTCTCTATCTTGAATACTAACCGAGATATTTCCATTTTTGTTAATTGTGTGCCGATAACGGATGACTGAATTTCCCGCCGAAAGCTAGTTAGGCCATTTGCCGTAACTGTTCGGCTCTCGTATGGAGATTTCTCTATTGTATAACTTCACGTGGGAAATCTGCTTGGTTTACGCAGCCACTGCGTGACGGACTTTTTTGTTTATCATGTTAGAATGTGTCAGGTCTAATACGTAGTCTTGTAAGTACAACTTGGTCTCTTCTTGAATCCATTGTCACCATCCTATAAAATTGCGTTTTATTTCCAATAGTTTTTTTGAGTAAGTAACCTGAGTTCTTAGCAGTCTTTGAGTATTTTTCTTTATAGTATCTTGTTGAGGTCTGATGGTGTTAGCGTAGTTATGTCAATAGTAGTTATCTTAGTTGCTAATTTTGCATGTTGATTCTGAAAAAAACGTTCATGAGAGATATTCAGTCACATGATATTACCTAACACTTTCTGGTTAAAGAGGTAATGGGCACTATGTTCAATCTTTTTGTATTTTTATTCGACATTGCCATTTTTACTGATTCTGATCTTATATGTCTGTGTGATGAAAACAAAAAAAAGACATAAATATGTAAAGTAACCTTCGTGATATAAAGTATAATATACATTATATCCTACAAGTAAATTTGCATACATATAAGAAGGATTTGAAATTTGTGTCATCATTTTTCTTATCCTAGATACCGTTATAACAGTAAGACAGAGTTATAGATGGAAATGTGAATAATCTCAATTTTCTATTCCTCCCATCAATGTCACACAGCTACATCAGTAATATTGATAAATGGCAGGAATCATACTTTCATTTTATAATATGCTAAAGAAAACTATATTTCCTATAAAATGAATATCCAGCAGGCTAAATGACCAAAGTGTCCTTCTGCTTAATCAAGGTCCTGAATCAAGTTTTTCCAATTTATCAGTTTTCATGAAAGGGAGGGAAGAAATGTCTGCAGGAGTTGAGACCCTAACGAGATATTCGAGGGGAG
This sequence comes from Riptortus pedestris, assembly GCA_019009955.1. Taxonomy (NCBI): domain Eukaryota; kingdom Metazoa; phylum Arthropoda; class Insecta; order Hemiptera; family Alydidae; genus Riptortus; species Riptortus pedestris. Next base: position 11,081,621 of record CM032228.1, read on the forward strand.
GAGTTAGTGTCGAGGACTTATTTTATTAGCTTGATTATAATAGGTTTTACCTATCTCAGCCCTACTTTATCAAGCACTCAACTTATTTCATTTTTTATTGGCTCTCTTGCCTCTTCTATTTCAATTTCAGAATATAACTCTCCCATAAAAAAATTAAAAAAAATGTCAGTTATAAAATGTTTGTGGCAGTTTATGGAATTCAAAACTTTAATAATATATCTTTTTAAATGCAACACTATAAAATTAGTCTATGAGAAGATGGGGGAAGTGGTTTCAATAGTATGAATATTGAATGTTATCACCAAAGATAAGCACTGAACTTACTTTAGCTATACGATAAACGGACTTCGTTGTGTGTTCTACTTGGAAACTCTTGTAATGTTGTTTGTTCTCTTGAAGACAAATGTAATTAAGATGTGTTTTTTTTTATTTGTCCATACTGCGGATCATCTAATGAAATTTATTATTTATTCATGGACACCACATCGAAAGTGATTTGCCCTTCCGAAAGTAACAGCAGGTAACAATAACAAAAAATACCTTAACAACAAGTAACAATAGTAAATACCTTAACAACAAGTAATAATAACAAATACCTTAACAACAAGTAACAATAATAAATACCTTAACAACAAGTAACAATAACAAATACCTTAACAACAAGTAATAATAACAAATACCTTAACAACAAGTAACAATAACAAATACCTTAACAACAAGTAATAATAACAAATACCTTAACAACAAGTAACAATAATAAATACCTTAACAACAAGTAACAATAATAAATACCTTAACAACAAGTAATAATAACAAATACCTTAACAACAAGTAACAATAATAAATACCTTAACAACAAGTAACAATAGTAAATACCTTAACAACAAGTAATAATAACAAATACCTTAACAACAAGTAATAATAACAAATACCTTAACAACAAGTAACAATAGTAAATACCTTAACAACAAGTAACAATAACAAATACCTTAACAACAAGTAACAATAATAAATACCTTAACAACAAGTAATAATAACAAATACCTTAACAACAAGTAATAATAACAAATACCTTAACAACAAGTAACAATAATAAATACCTTAACAACAAGTAACAATAATAAATACCTTAACAACAAGTAACAATAACAAATACCTTAACAACAAGTAACAATAATAAATACCTTAACAACAAGTAATAATAACAAATATCTTAACAACAAGTAATAATAACAAATAACTTAACAAAAAGAAATAATAACAAATACCTTAACAACAAGTAACAATAATAAATACCTTAACAACAAGTAATAATAACAAATACCTTAACAACAAGTAACAATAATAAATACCTTAACAACAAGTAATAATAACAAATATCTTAACAACAAGTAATAATAACAAATATCTTAACAACAAGTAATAATAACAAATAACTTAACAAAAAGAAATAATAACAAATACCTTAACAACAAGTAACAATAATAAATACCTTAACAACAAGTAATAATAACAAATACCTTAACAAGAAGTAACAATACTAAATAGCTTAACAACAAGTAATAATAACAAATATCTTAACAACAAGTAATAATAACAAATACCTTAACAAGTAATTTGTTTTATCGTCAGTTACTTGCGTGAATATGATATTACTTACGCAAGTATGCGTATTTCTGCAAATATTTTCAGTATATTCCTACATTATAATATTTTGAAAATGTTATGTTTCAAGTAGTGTAATAGGCATTTGCAATAGTTTATGCACTGATACTAATACGGTATATATGCACCGTATGGCTACGGTCATGTAGTAATTCAGTCTAAGTGTATGGTAGGTCTATGTGAGTCCTTAGATAGCAGTCATTTAGTAAAAGTTTTATAGTAAGTCTACAGTTACAGTGTTGGCAGTAGGGTTCGTCTTCTCCAGTAAGTAGGTAAGTTGAGTCAGTCGTGAATGGCCAATTCTTATCCTCGTTAATGCTACGTCTTCTCTTCTAAATAGTTCTAGAATTCAGTAGTCAGTTGTGCCCGGCCAAGACTTCTGCCATGATTTGGGTATCATATGATTTGCTTAAAGCTTGAATATCTTGGTGTGTACAACATGTGTTGTAAGTTTTTTTTTTTTTTTTTTTTGATTACCTGATTTAGTATAGGAATTACCCTAGTAAATCAGTTTATTTCTCTCTACAGGTATAAGTTGTAGTTTTTTGGGCCTCATAAAATAACGAAAAGTGGAAAAGGTCCGTCACGCAGGGAATACGTAAGCTATGTACATTAACATCACGGCGGTATAACACGCTTGTGATATCACTTCTCCAAATATTGTATATTTCTATGCAATAAAAAATCATGAGTAGGAGTTAGGTGTGATAACTATACACCCAGAATGCCAGGTCCGATGTATGCCAATTACAAATGTGAGCTTTAGTGTTGACTGCACCGGTAAATATCGACTATAATATAGAACAAATAAACAGTTTCGAGACAAGAACGTAGCATCTTAACTGATGATGTCATCACATAACGATATCACGAATTTTGAAGCATCTTGCACAATAAAAGTCTTTGGAAAACAATATGTGGTGTTTAAGCTTAGAATAATGTGGTCCATATAACAGCTTATTGTTACTATGGCATGAGTAGGGGGGGGGGGGGTACTGATGGCTCAAAACTAAAAAATCCAAATATCTCGGTACACATTTATGATAGAAAAAATATCTTTATAAAAACATTTATTGGTACTTAAATGTGCGATAAGATTGGTTTTACACATTTTTTCGTTCTGACTTAGAATTACGGAGACATTTCAAACTGTGTAATTTCCCCCCTCTCCCAAATCCGACATCAGCAAACTTGATCTCAGCATTAAAGTTCTTGGATTACTAAAATTTGAGTAATTGAGATTAGAATTATCCTGATTCATTACAAATTACAGCACTAGCTGTAGTAAATAGTCTTCAATGAACTTAATATGTTATATTCAGGCATATTTCATTAATCGTTTTTCTTTCCAAAATAGAATATTTCTATCTGTCTATTTAGATCTGTGAGGTTGGCTGAAATGTTTGTTTACAATTCAGATGATTTCCGTTGTAGATTATTAACTTGTAAATTGACCCGAAAGATTTCTCATTACAGTTTTTATTTATTCACTTAATATTTACGGAGGGGGTTAACTGTTGCTAGAATGTATATTTATCTATTGTAAAACTTCACGTGGGAAATCCGCCTACTTTTACTTACAGCAGTAACGGAGATATTTTGAATATTCAAATTTCTCCCTCTCCAAACCCTCCTCCCCCAGGTCCTATTTCAGCCGTACCGAGTTTGATCTCTTTTTTTACATTAAAAGACTTAATATCGAGTACTCTAGTAATGATCTAGACGTAACACATTGTTACCGCTCGAGCGGTAACAGACACAATATAAATATATATATATCATAAAATTATATATCTAATATATATATATATATAATATATATAATATAGATAGATTAGATAGATAGATAGATAGATAGATATACAGTTTTGAACGGACCTTATTTTCGTCATCTACTAGGTAGGATCGATGGACATTTGAAGAAAAATTTCGAATATCGCTTCATGAGTACAACTTCAACAGCTGATCTCCCTTAAGGGAAATCTGTAAATAAAATGGCGAGGAAACAATGTTCTCCGTTAGAGCCAATGTAGGAGGCTTGAAACGGCTGGTTGTCTATCAAGAAGTCAATCTAATCGGGCCCGACCAACTTTGGTCCATTACCAAAGGAAGCCAACCCAACCTCTAATTACTAGCTACAACTACAGCCAATTATTCCTTTTTCCAATAACAGGAATGTTAATTAATTTAATTCAATTTTAAATGATCAAATGAAGACCCTTTTCAATGTGTAAATACTAAATTCCTAGTGGATTGGAGTCAACCGATATTGGTTACTTGCTTATTGAGAAATGGAACAACAAAGAAAAAAAAAATCTTTAGAATAATTCGTTGGAACATCACTTTGTAAAATAAAAAAGTCCGTCAGGCACGGGCTTCCGAACGTGACCTAATAGGCGCAGAATATTATACGCTAATAAGCTTACGGTAGTAGTCAGATGGCTCTATACAAACATAACAAAAAGTTACAATCTTGTGGCGGCATTGGTAACCTTTAAATTATTTTTGAGTACAAAAGAGCTCCTTTCCGCTATGATTCTCAAATAGCTTACTACCAATGTTGTTTAATATTCAAAAAAAAAATGCTGCGTAAACTAAGCAAGATTTCCCTCGTGAAGTTTAGTATTAGATAAGATCTACATACTGCTAACACAACACCACCGGAATAAATACAGAACGGATATAAATATGTTTCATCCCCAATTTCAACTCCTCCCGACAGGATATGTTTCAAAAAACAATTACTGAAATTGATATTGAGAACTATTTACCTATATCTGGGTACCTACTTGATGATGAGTCAGCAATAATTGTTAGAGTGTTAATCCATCAAATTTATAGTATCTAAAATCACCCGCGAGACGGGTTCCCCGTTCCGAAACGGACCTATAGGCGCAGAATATTATACGCTTAAGCTTAAGGTAGGACAATGCTCTATACAACATAACAATAAGTGTTCAATCTTGTGGCGGCATTGGTAAATTTAATTTATGTTTGAGTACAGACGATCCTTTCGCTATGATTCTCAAATACTCTACAACGGTAGATTAATTTAAAAAAAAATGCTGCGTAAACTAAGCAGATTTCCCTCGTGAAGTTTAGTATTAGATAAATCTACATACTGCTAACACAACACCACCGTGAATAAATACAAACGGATATAAGAAATGTTTCATCCAATTTCAATAACCTCCCGACAGGATATGTTTCAGAAAAACAATTACTGAAATATATTGAGAACTATTTACTATATCTGGTACCGTAATTAATAATGAGTCATAATAATTGTTATCTCAATCAATCAAATTTTAGTAGTCTAAAACACCTAAAGACGGGGGGGGGGGGTCAACCCGGGACATCTGTGCATGTATCTCATATAATAAAGGTCTCTTAAACACAATTTTTGGTATTTAAACTTCGAATAATGTGATTTATTATGTAGCAGAGTAGTGTTTATGTAACATGTGTAGAAGTGGCGGTTTGCTGATGGCTGGAAACTGAAAAATGCAAAGATCTCGGTTAAGAGTCAAGATAGAGAATAAATGTATATAACAATGTTTATAGTACATTTAATTTGCAATAATTGATTGATTCTATGCAATTTTTCGATCCGAAGTATAGTAACGGAGATATTTCTAATTTTCAAGAATCCCCCCTCCCACTGGTCCGATTTTAGCCGTTAACGAACTTGATCTTCCTTTTTACCTAAAACGATTAAATACCGAGTTTGGTGACGATTAAACAAAAACTGCGACCGCTAGAGTGTTAACAGACAAATATATATATATATATATATATATATATATATATATATATATTTTTTTATATATATATAATTTTGAACGGACCTCATTTTCGTCATTTACTGGGTAGGATCGATGGACATTTGAAGACATTTTTCGAAAATCGCGTCATGAGTACGACCTCAATAGCTCATTTCCCTTATGGGAAATCTGCTAATAATAATTAACAGTAAGAAAACATTAAATAGGTTCTCTTTGGCTGTTATGATACATGGAAAGGTTTAATACATGGGAAAATAAATTATTGACATATATCTGAATATAACACATTAACTTTATTGCAAACTATTTACTATATTATCTAAAATACTGCATTCTTATATTATTGCTAACGTTTTGGTGTAAATTGTTTTCTAATGAGGTATAAAATGTTTTGTACGGAAGAATATAGTTTGTTTTAACTATTATTGACTAATAATGATATCTAATGGGATTTTATTCCTGCCTAGCCTTTTATGTTATTGGTTTATCTAACTTTGTGTATATTCACAAATAAACAGTTATTGGCATTTTTCCTGAACCGCCTAAATATAGCTGAATCTGCGAAACAAAGATTTCATTCGGCTATTCTTTGACATATTTCTTGAATTGAAAAATGTCTTCAAATGTCCATCGAGCCTACCCAGGAAATGACGAAAATGAGGTCCGTTCAAAATTATGTATATATTTGTCTGTTAACTTTCTAGCGGTCGAAATTTTTGTTTGATCGTTACCAAACTCGATATTTACCCATGCAAAAATAAAGGTCAAGTTCGTCAATCGGACAAGTGGGAGGGGTGGGGATTTCGAAATATATAATTTCGAAAACTTGTATAGTATAAATCTTATTGAAAATGAAATTGACTATAAATATGATTGTATACATTTACTCTCTATCTTGAACATTAACCGAAATATTTGCATTTTTCAGTTTTCAGCCTTCAGTAAACCCCTACTTCTCCTCGTGTTTCATAAAGAATACTCTGTCATATAATAATAAAACACATTATTCGAAGCCTAAATACAAAATATTGTTTTCCAGAGACCTTTATTATACGAGGTAGAAGCAAATATGTTTTTGTGATCCCCCGTAATAAATTCTTGGACTACTAAAATTTAAGGTACTTTCCAGTTATCTGGTACCTGCGAAAAAATTCTTTCCTGTTATCTGGTACCTGTGAAAAAATTCTTTCCTGTTATCTGGTACCTGTGAAAAAATTCTTTCCTGTTATCTGGTACCTGCGAAAAAATTCTTTCCTGTTATCTGGTACCTGTGAAAAAATTAATCAAACAATAACAACAAACATTGATTAATCAAATTAATCAAACAAAAACAACAAACCGGCCTTCTCCAGCTCTTTGGTCTTGTACGCACGCCAACAGTCGGAGTAGATCGTGCTGCCCCTCTTGATGTGCTTCTTGATCTCCTTCATGAGCGTCTTGGCACTACGATCTGGAACTTGAACAAGGAAGCACTCGCCTGCTCTCACTCGACAGCAGCTCCACCAGAAGATCCACTGTTGCGGCAAACACCCGACGCCGTTCTAGCATTGTTCTTGCGCTTTTACGTGAAAACACTCGTGACTGCATTCACAATCTCAACCAATCATGTCTTCACACACGCCGCGATCTTCTGCTGCGGCTCGTTGGCGTCATACCGCTACGGCCAACAGCTTCAAGCATGTAAGCGTTCCAATCAACGGCTCGTTGTTTCTTGTTCATGTTCCAGTTTGCTTGTCGCACCACTTGATCGAAGTCAATTATATGGCCCAGGAATAGAAGAAGCGGACGGCTAGTGATCGAATGAGACAAGCGTGAGCCCACAAACCAATTACCCGTTTACGGATGGCGAAAAAGAAAAAAAACCTTTCTTGCGGCAAGAGTTGACGTTGCAACAAATTTCCAGTAGATGTTTGTTGCTGAAGTAAAGGATTGTCATCTTATGATTGATTCGGACAAATTTGTTTCGGCTGGCAAGATACCCTTTTCTTGGAGGAATCGGCAAACGGCCTCCTCTTCGGTACGTGGCAAAGTCAAAAAGCTTCATGGCTAAGCAACAAATAATCAAAATATCGGTATCGGTTCCTATAAACAGCTCGGTACGTGGCAAGTCAAAAATCCTCATGCTAAGAAACCAACAAATAATCAAAATATCGGCTGTTCCTATAAACAGCTCGGTTACGTGGCAAGTCATAAATCTACATGCTAAGCAACAAATAATCATAATATCGGATGGTCCTATAAACAGCTCGGTTACGTGGCAAGTCAACAAATTATCATGGCTAAGCTCAAAAAAATAATCAAAATATCGGCTGGGTCCTTATAAAACAGCTCGTTACGTGGCAAGTCAAAAACTCTTAATGCTAAGCAACAAATAATCAAAATTGGCTGGTTCCTATAAACAGCTCGGTACGTGGCAGTCCCACTAAATCTACATGTAAGCAACAAATAATCAAAATATCGGTGAGTTCTATAAAGAGCTCGGTACGTGGCAGTCAAAAATTTCATGCTTAAGTGCAACAAATAATCAAAATATCGGTGGTTCCTATACAACAGCTCGGTACGTGGTAAGTTCTTAAAATCTACATTGACTAAGGGCAACAAATAATCAAAATATCGGCTGGTTTCATATAAACAGCTCGGTACGTGGGCAAGTCAAAAACCTACATGCCTAAGCAACAAATAATCCAAAATATCAGGCTGGTTCCTATAAACAGCAGATTTAAAACATTCAGCAAAGCTACATAAACAGGGTGGAGAAAGACACAAAAAAGTCCGTCACGCCAGGGGCTGCGTAAACTAAGAACCAGATTTCCCCTCGTGAAGTTTTAGTATTAGATAAAATATACCATACGGCTCAACACAACACAGTAGAATATGTATACAAACGGAAATAAGAAATGATTCATCCAATTCTAAATAGCCTCGCCGATCAGTAAGCGTTAGGTTAGAAATGTTAAACAATACGGGATCCCGCCTTCACACCGGAAAAGAAAAAACAATTTACTGAAATATAATCAAGAAATATAACACATTAATTTTTAATGAGAACTATTTACATATATCTAGAGTACTGTAATTAATAATGAGTCAGGAATAATTGTTAATTCGTCAATCAATAAAAATTTTTAGTAGTCCAAAACTTTAAGATGGGGGGGGGGGGGGGACGTCACCAGTACATATTGGGTTTGTATCTCGTATAATAAAGGTCTTCTTGAATACAATTTTTGGTATTTAAAATTCCAATAATTGTGATTTATTATGTAGCAGAGTATTGTTTAAAGTAACATGAGGTAGAAGTGGCGCGTTTGGTGTAAAAACTGAAAAATGCAAATATCTCGGTTAATATTCATGATGAATACTTTGGTATATAACAATATTTATAGGAAATTTTAATTTGTAAATTAAGATTGCTTTCTGTATAATTGTTCGATCCGACGAATGGTAAAGGAGATATTTCGAAATTTTCGAAAATCCTCCCCTCTAAAAAACCCCCCCGTCCCTACTACTGGTCCGAACGATTTCAGCGACGTTTAACCGAACTTGATCTTTCTTTTTACATGAAACGGGACCAAATATGAAGTTTGGGTAAGGTATTAAAATAAAAACTAAAAACTTTTGCGACCGCTAGGAGCGGTTAAACACACAAATATATATATATATTTATATATATATATATATATATTATTTATATTATATATATATATGATTGATATATATATATATATACAGTTTTGAACGGACCTCATTTTCGTCATCTACTAGGTAGGATCGATGGATATTTGAAGAAAAATTTCGAAAATTCCGTCATGAGTACAACCTCAATAGCTGATTTCCCTTAAGGGAAATCTGCTAAAACGTAAATATCTCGGTTAATAGGACATTCGGAGGAAAAATATGATTATCTTCTTTGTCATTGGGTTGTTATTTACAATAGTGTGTGAAGATGTAACCAAAAGTCAGAAGATATAAACCATCGATTTGGATTCAAATATTTCCTGTGAAGTAAACCATTAATGTAATTTCTAGTTAAACATTCAGTAGAAGACTATTCATGTCAAAAGAATATGCCACCCCATTCCAATAGAAAAGCTAATATACAGTGCATGTTAATATACCATATATTTCATTCCATATATAAATGTTCTTAAAATGTCACAATATTCCGGAAGCACTCTTATGTAACACTAATAAATCCAATTTTGCGGCTAAAGGTCCGAAGCCGAAATTAAGGAATTCTTAAATTTATGAATTAGGACGGAAACATTTCTGGACATGATAGTTTATCTGGTTTAATTAAGAACAATTTCCTGCGGCAAGTACAATAAAAATACTAGAGATACTGGAATAATGGCCAAAATACTTTACACAATGAAACAGTATTCTAATTTGACTTTAATAGTATGCAAATTTGTGGGTTCTAAAATTTATGGTTGTTCAGTGAAATGGGATTTATCCATATACAAATCCCCATTGCTTTCCAAATGAGTCTCTACACAGTCAAAACTCTCAGCGGATTTGTTGCTTTGATTTATGTGGCCTTCCAACTTGGGGCGTGGGTTAGAAGGGAAAAATTATATGGTTTATACCCCTAATCCTTTGGCCTTTTTAACTCTATATAATTGCTGCTTTGTAAAATATCCCTTCATTAAACACATTCTTTCATTTGAATTATACATCGGGAAATATCCATTTAGGGGACGTCTAATTATGGCAAAATCGGGGTTAAAAATGACTTATGAAGGTTAAAAAGGAATACTCTATTACGTATATCAGTCCGATGCATATATATATATATATATATATATATATATATATATATATATATATATATATATATATATGTGTGTGTGTGTGTGTGTGTGTGTGTGTGTGTGTGTGTGATGGGGTAATTAATTTCTTTGATTGAAAATGTTACATAACAATATAATATATAGATTATAAATTATAAAATTGAATGCTGATGTTAAACCTGTGTTAAAACTGTGTTTTGTCCATTCTATTTATTTAGTACATTTGTAAAATATAGCTTTGTAAAAATTTTGATATTTATTTAATTTTGTAAAACTATACTCAAACATGTTAAAAGATGAATCGCCATTATAGCGGCATCTCAAATAAATAAATAAATATTTTGAGAAGGCACTATTTGGAGGCCGACAACAACAGGAAGTATTATATAATGAAAAATGGTCAAGATAACATGTTCTTATCATAATGAAATTAATATATAAGTTATGTACTACCTCTACAAAAGGCTGGGAAAGATAGTATTGTTCACTAAAACTCCATTTTAGCAGATTTCCCTTAAGGGAAATCAGCTATTGAGGTTGTACTCATGACGGAATTTTCAAAATTTTTCTTCAAATGTCCATCGATCCTACCTAGTAGATGACGAAAATGAGGTCCGTTCAAAACACAGAGATGGCAGCA
>CM032228.1:11097500-11110000 GCA_019009955.1 Riptortus pedestris
TTTTTCGATCCGACGTATAGTAACAGAAATATTTTAAATGTTCGAAAATCCTCCCTTCTAAACCCCCCTCCCCCTCCTCCTGGTCCGATTTCAGCCGTTAACGAACTTGATCTTTCTTTTTACATAAAACGACTAAATATCGAGTTTGGTAACGATTGAAAAATAATTGGGACCGCTAGAGCGGTAACAGACAAATATATATATATACAGTTATGAACGGACCTCATTTTCGTCGTCTACTAGGTAGGATCCATGGACATTTGAAGAAAAATTTCGAAAATTCCATCATGAGTTCCACCTCAATAGCTGATTTAACTTAAGGAACGAATGAAAATGAAATAACGGAAGAAAATTGAATTTCATTAGATATAGCAATTTTAACAACATAAATGTGCAATTGGTTTTCAAACTTCTTTCTGAAGTTTAGAACAGTTTAAAATTTCTTGGGAGAGAAATATTCTTGAGGCTGGAAAAATATTTCCATATTATCTAAATTATTTTTCATACGATCTATGGAGATTAGGAGTATTTTTGTTTTAGTGGCACGCGATCAAAAACAATAAATAATACCTTATCACACAGATAAATAAATATCTAATGTCCCTGTTCCTAGCATAAGATTCCTTCTTTAATTAATCACTTTCGATATATATATATATACCAGGAACCAAGTGATTGGGGAGTGCGGAGGAGTTCAGAAAAGTGCCGCTAATTGGTCGCGTCCTTACTAGTCCCTTCTAGCCCTTCTTGGAAAAGCCTCGGTCTCACCCTGCTCTCCATTTAAGCCTGTACAGCTAAATCTAATTATAGCCGTCTCCCTGGAACTTCTAGACCTTTCTCGAACTGGAACCTTCTATGCCTAGACACTTCTACAAGCATTTAAAAGGAAGTCTCACAGTACCCCACGGTCAGTTTACGGTCAGACGTCTTGATGGTCACATCGGTGCTACAGTGCGACTTAGTGCAGCGCGGTAAAGTGTTTTTATAAGAAGAAACAGTGTTGTGCCGTGACTGTAAGTAACAGTTTAGTGCCGTGTTTAAGACAGTGCAGTGCCTGCCAGTAAAGGACAGTGCAGTGTCGTCTTTTGTGCATTTCAGTGACCGTGAGTGAATTATTGGACTGTGAAATCTGAAGAACAGTGAACACATCAGTTTAATACTGTTGAGTAAGTAATAATTCAAGAGTAATTGTGCATTGTGAAATAAATTGTGCAGTGATAAACTGTGAAACTTTTGTGTGTTTTAATTTTGCCAATCCAAAAGAACTCATTATTAACAACGTTTATTACTGGTTTTGTAAAAAAACGTTAACAATATATATATATAAATATATTTATATATATATATACATAAATATCTAATATATATATAAGAGAGAGAGAGAGAGAGAGAGAGAGAGAGAGAGAGAGAGAGTGAGAGAGAGAAGGTATGCGTCTTTGTATGACTTCGAACTGGGTTTCAACTAACAACGGAAGTTTTCGTATAGTTCCTCTCAATTATTCAACTTTGACCCTCGTATTTTACTTAGGTGAAAGTTATTTTTCCATTGTTTCTAATTCTATTCAACTTATTCGAAGTAAAGTCATTAATTTTGTGAATCCTTTGTCTAGCTTTGACTTATTAATGGCCGACTCAAGTTAAGTCTACAGTAGTTCCTCTCTCGTGATGGGAAGTCATTTTGTTCGGCATTTTCCACTCCTATCTCACCTATTGGAGTTAATACAGTGGTCAACTATTAGCCTCTCATCTAACAAATATCACGAATTCGAACTCAAAATAAATATTACGCTCAGTTATAATTATTATTACTTACGTGGAGGTTCATTCTAAATAAGTTTCACAATATTTTTAGGTATTTAAATAAAATAAATGAGCTCTAGGTAGTCGTACGAATTGTAGAATATGTCTAGGTAAATCTAGAGGCGCAACTCACAAGTGGTAATAGATTTTATTTAGTAATGAGTGCTTTAAACAAAGTCCATAGTCTCACATGGCAAATAGAATTTAATTTATACAAAAAGAAAATAAATAAGTCACTTATATGGACTTAATAAATATTTATTTATTAATATCTATTTTTTACCACTAAGCATAATTTGAAAGAATTATCTTCTACTACCCATTTCTAGCCAGGATAAAATAATTGGATTTTAGCAGATTTCCCTTAAGGGACTTCAGCTAATGCGGCCATACTCATGACGCGGTTTTCGGAAAAAAACCTTCAAATGTCCATAAATCCTACCCTGGAGATGACGTAAATGAGGTCCGTTCAAAATTATATATATATACAGGGTCCGGCAAAAAAACCTCCCTGATTTCAATAGGCATTTGCAAAAAGAATAAGAAACATACAGAACAATTACTTATATTTGTGAATAGCCTATATAATGCCATTTTACATCACTTAGTATACTTTACTTGGTTTTGAAAATTATGTCCGATAAATGATGTCCCCCATTTGTTTACATTTTGCAAAACATTCCACCAGATGCTGTCTTCATTTCTTCTGATGAAGCCCACTTCCACTTGTGTGGAACTGTTAACAAACAGAATTTCCGCTACTGGGCTGCAGAAAATCCTAGGGAACTCCACCAACAACCACTACACAGCCCAAAAGTCACAGTTTGGTGCGCCGTTGCGGAATTTGGTGTGTGGGGACCGTACTTTTTTGAAGAAGATGGACAAACAGTAACGGTCAATGCCGATCGCTATTGTCACATGATAGAGACATTTCTCCAGTTGGTTTTAGACCCCGAGGAAGAAGAAGTTTGGTTCCAACAGGACGGAGCCACAGCTCACACTGCTCGGCGGTCCATGGAAATGTTAAGAGAGTTGTTCCCTGGACGTCTTGTTTCTTTAAGAGGAGACATGTCCTGGCCCCCAAGGTCACCCGACTTATCACCTTGCGATTTCTTTCTGTGGGGCTACCTAAAGGCTAAAGTGTACAAACATCGTCCCAGAACTCTGCAAGAACTAAAAGATGTCATTAGGCAGGAAGTGGCAGCCATTCCAAGGGAAGGTACACGAAGAACTATGGACAACTTCAGGGAAAGACTTCGTGAATGTCTTAACAAATGGGGGACATCATTTATCGGACATAATTTTCAAAACTAAGTAAAGTGTACTAAGTGATGTAAAATGGCATTATATAGGCTATTCACAAATATAAGTAATCGTTCTGTATGTTTCTTATTCTTTTTGCAAATGCCTATTGAAATCAGGGAGGTTTTTTTGCCGGACCCTGTACACGCTCTACCTATATCTATCTATTACGCTCTAGCGGTCGTAATTTTTGTCTGATCGTTACCGAACTCGTTATTTATACGTTTTATTCAAAAAAGAAAGATCAAGTTCGTTAATGGCTGAAATCGGACCAGAGGGAGGGGGGGTTTAGAGGGGGGGGTTCGAAAATTCAAACTTTTCAGTTACTGTACGGCGGGTCGATAAAGTGTAAAGAATCAATCATATTGCACATTAAATTTACTATGCACGTTGTTATATACAATTATTCTCTATCTTGAATAATAACAGAGATAATTGCAAGTGTACGTGGGTAAGGGAGAGATGAGATCAGCTATTGTCGGTTTTGATATTGAGATTCGGCCAAAAGTTAGTTCGACCATTTCTGCAACTGTTCTGCTCTCCTGAAATTCGTGTAAGCTTCTACTTAGTAAGATATTTGCAGTTATTCAGTATAAATGACAGTACTAGATATACTAAATAGTTTGCAATAAAGTTAATATGTTATATTAATATATATTTAAGTAATTGTGTTTCTTTTCGGTGAGGAATATGTCTATCTATCTGTTCAGCTCTGAGTGGTTGGCAGACCTGTTTGTTTACAATTCAGAAGCCATTTCCGTTTGGAGCTTATTAAAATTAACTGAAAAAAAACTCCCTAAGATTGTTAGATGGGCATGGTTACGCTAACATAGTCCGGAGGCAGGAGCTAAAGAAATACATACCCGACCTAAGGCACATGAAGTCCATCTTACAGAATTAAAATTGGCTTGGCTAATGGAGTATCCTGCACCAATAATCCCGGAGAGGTCCGCCATACTCATTGATCGTGTTGGGGGAATAAACCCCTAGACATCAGGGACATAAAGATCAGGAAGGGTCAATGATCGTTAAGGCGGTGAACGACGCAGCAGCCGTCGCACTGATGGACACGATCAGGAAAAGCAAAGACGCTGACAAGCTGGAGAGTACTAGACTAGAAAAGAAGATCCCCAGGGTTCGATGCTATAGGTGCCAGTACCTCGGGAAGCCAAAGAGTCACGCAGGGGCTGCGTACACTAAGCAGATTTCCCTCGTGAAGTTTAGTAATAGATAAATCTACATACCGCTAACACAACTCCGCCGTGAATATTAAGTGAATAAATACAAACGGAAATAAGAAATGTTTCAGCCAATTTCAATAACCTGCCGACAGGGAGCGTTAAAAAAGTAAACAAACAGGTCTGCCCGCATCACACCGTAAAGAAAAAAATAATTCAAAACCATAAGACGAGGGGGGGGGGTGGGATCACCAGGACATATTTGCATGTATATCGTATAATTATGGTCTCTTGAAAACTATGTTTCGTATTTAAGCTTCGAATAATGTGATATATTATGCAGCAGAGTATTATTTATGTAACATGAGTAGAAGTGGCGCTTTGCTGAAGGCTGAAAACTGAAAAATTCAAATATCTCGGTTAATTCAAATAAAGGGTTAGAACAGCCAATATAAATGATACTATTGTCATACCTCTCGGTGGAGACCGTCGTCACTGGCTGATGGTTGAGTACCGCTGGCAAGCGCTTTCGTTGCGATCACATCATCTTCAAGCCTGTTAATAGTTGGACTGAGTTGGTTGTCCGTCAGTCAGTGGGTTCTATGGTCTGTTCACCGTATTAGTTGTTTACGTTTAGTCCAGATCTGTCAAACGAACGGATTATATAAACTCACGTGCAGCTGTAACAACACATACATTGGACAAACTGGAAGGAGGCTGAAAATGCGATACACCGAACATATCCGCTCATTCAGACTTAACAAACGAGACTCCAATTTCGCCAACCACCTGAACGACCATTGCCACGACCCGACGAGTATAGCCGACAGCATGAAACTTCTACACCGACAAACGAAAGGCCGACGATTGGACATACTAGAGAATATGGAGATATACAAACAATGGTCATTCAACGGAGACATCATCAATGAACAGCTCAACACTAGCTCGGACACGATCTTCAGACCACTACAACTATTCAAAAGGAATACTAAACGGAAGACGCCAACGGACGGACTCACGTAGGATTACCAACAGGTAAAGCGACGACACAGGTAGTTTCATATTGTATTTAATCGCAATTTTTGTGTAATCGTTACTAAACTCGACATTTCGTCGTTTTATGTAAAAAGAAAGATCAAGTTCGTTAACGGCTGAAATCTCACTAGGGAAAGGTGGGGAGGGCGGTTCGAATTTCGAAAATTCGAAATATCTTCGTTATTATAAGTCGGATCGAAAAAGTGTATAGCATCAATCTTATTGAAAATTAAATACGCTACAAATAATGTTATATACATTTATTCTCTATCTTGAATATTAACCGAGATATTTGCATTTTTCAGCTTTCAGCCCTTAGTAAACCCCTACTTCTACTAGTATTACATAAATAATGCTCTGTTATTTAATAAAAGATATTAATTGAAGCCTAAATACCAAATATTGTTTTCATTGAACTTTTACTTTGTGAGATATATGACCCCCCCCCTTCTTTTGTTTTTGGATTACTAAAATTTGATTGATTGAGATAAAACTGATTCTGATTCATTACAAATTACACCACAAGCTTTAGTAAATTGTTTTCAATAAAATTGATATGTTATATTCACATATATTTCATTTATTGTTTGTCTTTCCGGTCTATCAATGCAACGCTACGAGGTTGGCTTGCCTGTTCTTATAGATTCAGCCTTGTATTGTACATTTACTGAGAAATATTTCCGCCGAAAACTTGTACAGAATCAATCTTATTGCAAATTTAATTCATTATAAATATTGTCATATACTTTGTTTCTCTATCTTGCATATTAGCCAAGATATTTGCATTTTTATTTAATCGGGGCGCCTAACGGACGAGAGTCACTTTCCCGCCAAAAGCTGGTTCGGCCGTTTCCTTGACTGGCTCTGCTCTCGTGAAATTTCTCTATTGTATAACTTCACGTGGGAAATCTGCTTAGTTTACGCAGCCCCTGCGTGACGGACTTTTTTAACATATCCGTTTAAAGCACGGGTTCTGCTCCACCAATTGTCCTAAAGAAATAGTGAATGTTATGTCCTCTTGCTGACCAGACATCATTACTATCGCACGTGTCGAACGATACTGAGTCTGGAGCGACCTGCAAGTTTTATCGTCCCGCGACTAAGATAATTATCGGTGTAGTATCGCTATCGCGCTAGTATGCATTTGATTAGTTGCTTTCATAACGTTTGTACCATCATGTGTTTTCGGCGTCGAATCAGGATCGGGTTGCTTACCGTATCGCACCAAATTGCACCGTACCTAAGAGCACTCTTAAAATACGCCCAAAAAGTGGTCTGGCAACTCAATAAGTAGTTGAAGTTGACCCGAAAGCTAAGCAGCACCTACTTAAAGGCAGGATACAGTGTGGGTCTCTTCAGTGACATCTGATATGACTTTATCGAGCCCGTGTGTCAAACCCTACTAAAGTATGTGCTTGGTGCTGCCAGAATCATAGTGGCGGAGAGTGGCCCAGCAAGAATCTGCCACCAAGGTTCACTAACTGCGATGCAGCAAGAAGAAAGACCCAACCATCCCTCGTTTAACCGGAATGCCCGTGATATGTGGAGTTCCTGAAAGGAAGTGTAAAAGGAACAGAATATGGAACAAGGCCAGAAGGGAGAAAGAACAGCAGCCTAAATATTGTTCAGGTCCACATGGGCGGAAGGAAACTAGCCGCGGACGAAATTTGGAAGAACATAGAGGAAAATGAAGCTATTGTAACAGGAGCCCCCATTCAGGGCGGGAAGTCTAGCTTTCTTTCCTCGGGCAATGGAAGAGAGGCAAAGCAGGTCTACTCCCACCTCCTCCTTCAATCCATCTTTAATGTTTTTATTCAACTAATCTTCCTATTTTGTTTCGAATGTTCCTGAAAAACAGTAACAGAAGTCCCACTTTTTTTGAATATCCAAGCAAAACAATAGGACGAATTTTCTGGTATTCTCCTTAACTTCCTCAGAACATTCCGATACGTTATAATCTCGCACGGTTTTATCATATATAGCTTCGTATCTGGTGGTTTTTGGTTCCTTACTACGCTAGAAGTCGTACAGTCTTGCATTGGATATGATATCTAAAACCAGAAAATCACCGTAAGAAGCAGCCAAAAGCAGATAAACTAGGTATCAAAATAATTGTGAGAAAATGAACTATTTATGGTTAAAGTATAAAAACCCCGTTATTATACGTTTTTTAATAAAAAAAATCAATTCCAAAGTTTATAAATTGATGAGAATTTCTTATATAATCTCAATCAATAGAATTTACCCAATTTCGCACTGTTGGGCAAGAATACTTCACTTAGTGTGACACTTGAAAAGGGGAAAACAGGAATGAAAATGATCAAGTAATGAAATTGAAACTGGCAAAGTAAGTACTGACCGAACCAGTTTTATTATTTGTATAGGTTTCAGCAATTCAAGTTAAACCTTAGATTTGAGCCTTTGCTATCATATTCCAAATCCGATATTTTATTTGTGTCCTGAAGTTATGATATTACTCTCGTAACAAATAATTTCAAAATACATTTTTCTTCTTTTTGAATACAGCTCGTGATAGAGAATCTTGTAGCTTAGAATGCTTAATAATGGAAAAACACAAATTAATGCCAAATATAATGAATTTACATATTTCTCATTACGATATTTAAAACAGCGGAGACGGATACAAAGGCGAGGCTAGAGTTCTAGTTATCTTGAGACCCTAAATTGACTTTATATGTGCTCAAACCTAAGAGTAAACGTGTTTTGTGTCTATATTTGTAATTCTCTTACGAAAATTATACATCTCAGACATGAAGCATTATACATTATATAATGGGCGGTTTCTACTTAAAGTCCTTCAGTAATATACTTAAGAGAGGGCTTTAACAAAGCTACTTAGACAGACCTCAATGTAAATAGAACTCATCTCTCAGGGTGGGTAGATGAAGTCATTTACTTTCAGAAACATTGATTTAGTATAGCGTGTGTGGGTTATAGAAATAACACATTTTCCCTACCACAGGGAAGGGAGGGAGAGAGAGAGGGGGAGAGGGATAGAGAGAGAGAGAGAGAGAGAGAGAGAGAGAGAGAGAGAGAGAGAGAGAGAGCAGCCTAACCCTGCATTGCAGCTGCATTGGTAAAATTTTTATATGTTAACAAATTAACATATTTAAAAAAACAAAACAAAAAAAAAACCATAACCCCATGACGCACTCACGGACTTTCTGAGGCTACGGTAGCGCCGATGCGAAGGTTCTTTTTTTATAAAAATATGGAAAGTACAAATAATGATATTGCGAATAATGCTGCCAACCTGGGGCGCCAGGGCCCTCCGTTCAGTGGCGACGGTAGGTGCAGCAAGCGAAGCCACAGCTTTTCCATCCAGCATGGAAGTTCTTTCGACCCCCACCTTGATCAATCAAAAGAGGGTGTTTTTAGTGACGGACATGAGCTGACCGCCTTTGCCCGTAGCAGTAGGCTGTCTCGAACACCACCGGAAGCCGATGCGCTGCTCATTGGGTTTCCGAACAAGGAGGTCGATAAAGAAGTATCCGAGACGGCAATGTTTCAGGGAGCAGTTAGAAACCCAGCAGACGAGATCCCTTCGACAGGAGTCAAAAGATCCCTGGAAAGCTCTCCGGAACGATCCGACAAAGAATGGACCTCACCCGATGAGAGCCAAATTACCACTGACCAACACTTTAAGCAACTGAAATCAATGCGGGGGAAAATGGAAACCAACAGTTCAAAACAAAAATACTCCGTGCATCCAATAGAAATGGAGGCAAAGAAAATACAGAAGAACCTGAAAAAATTCATAGCAGACCCTAAGAAAAAAATTAAAAAAATAAACCAAGATTTCATTAACCAAAAAATCAACGACCTTTTGAAAATGATTCAGGGGCTGGGTAATGACCAAATGAGGGTTAACGGATCGCAGGAGGCTTCTGAAAATTATGAACGGTCCAAGCCCACTGGGATGGCTGGTAAATCTACATTAAGTCACGATGAAGCCTGGAGAAAGAAGGAGCTAAATCCGGAATCCACGGTCGATATAAGACAAGATATCGTTAATGATGTCTTAGACCATGTAATGCCCCAGATAAACAATTCATTGGAAAAAATATCAAACCGGATTATCGAACAAGTAAATAAAAACCTCAACATTAAACCACGTCCGAATAGAAATAAAGTTAAATCCGACCAAACCGATACACCGTCAAGAATTAGATGCAATAGTGATAAACCCGCGGAAGCCACCCCAAACGTAACATTCAAAGTGGCGAAGAGCTACAGTGACGTATTAAAAATGCCTGAAGACATAGAAAGGCGAAAGTCAAGTGAGGATGGCTGGCGCGTTGCTAAGGGGAAGAAAAAGAAGTCAATAAACAGTAAACCAGCTCCGACTATCAAAACGAAGAGAGATATCCTCAAATCCCTTCCCAAGTCAATAGAAGGTGAATGCATCTCGCCCAGTCTGCTCATCAAAGTGGATATAGGTAGCGAAGACCAAGGGTTGGACTCAGAAGGTAGGACAAAGAATATCCTCGATGCAGTTGAAACCATAAACCCTGAAACTCTTGGAGATGATATAGAAGGCGTTAAACTGGCGAATAATGGCGACCTATTAATTAAAGTGAAAAACAAAGCATGTGCCGATAAAGTAGAACAATTCATTAAAACTAAAAACAAAGATATCCGGTGCACTACAATGGAAATGCGCCTTCCAAGAATGATTTTCTCTGGTGTTCCCAATGAGTGGGGCGAAGACAAAGTTACAAAATCTCTCAAAGAAAACATCTTGGGCAAGGAGGACAACGTTTCAGGAATTGACCCAAGCAAGAAAATCAGGCTGCTCTTTAAGTATGGAGCCAAGAATGGGCACTACTCAATGGGTTGCAGAAGTTGGACCAAAAGCCAGGGCCAAGGTTAAGGATGGGACCATTAGAGTAGGTCTTTTAACTATAGTTGCTCGTGACTTCATAGATCAGCCCAGATGCTTCAGATGTCAAAAATATGGCCATATCTCAACTAAGTGTGAAAGCAAAAAATAAGTACGTTCTCGCACCGGCGGCTATCGCCCCGTAAACTAAGCAGACTTTCCACGGTAAAGTTTCTTTCACAAAGAGCAGATAATTCGCCTAATATAATCTCGTAGTAGTAAGAATCCTCTAATCCTAAAAACATTTTTTAGGGCGTAATTAACCCAGTTAGTTTTTCTGCAGCCCCTTCAAAAACCAGTTAACCCCCTAACCTACCTAACACCTATATCACCGAGGCCCCAGGGCCGACATAGTTATTGGCAAAATCGGGCTCCAGTGCCTCTCGGCGGAAAGTCCGAACATAGCCTACTGGCGACACCACAAGCAGTATACAAATGCGCTAATTAGATCGGTTTAAGATTATTGTGAATGAATATAAAAGTTTTTATCATTATTTATTATTAAAATTTATTTCGCGCTTTTAGTTTGGGTGTAGTTTTAAACTTTTTAGATCACGATGATTAATAAACGGTGATTTTACGAGTTTTTGGAAAATAAACATATCCCCTACTCACACCCTCCCTCTGGTCCGATTTTCTGCCGGTTTAATCAGTACTTGATTCTTCCTTTTTGCATGTATCGTGGTTTATTCAGCTGTTTGGGGGTTGATGTTTTCTTTTAGGAGCGTAATAGTGTTATCAGTGTGTTATGTATATTTCTAGTGTAGTTTGATATGTACTGTGTGTGTGTTGTTTTGGAGTGTGTGTTTTGTGGTTTCGTGTCGTGTATAGTTTTTTTTATTTATGTGTTTATAGTTTTGGTTACGGATAATATTTTGCGTGCTTATCCGGGGTTGGTGAGTTCTTGGGTCAGTTGATAAGTTAGGGGGACGTTCTTGAGAAACCCCACGCCCCCCATTCCACCCCATCCCTCCCCCCCCCCCCTCGCGGCATGAGTAGTCACCTCAAATACGCCTGATTTCCCTTATGTGTAAGCAGCCCATAATTATGTTATGTGTGACCACAATGGTGTGGTAACCCACGAAGCATCGGATGGAAAATTGTCCAGCAATAAGAACGCGGCGACCAGACTTGCGTAAATTTGCAAAAAGCGTTCGGAGGGATACAATGATCAACCATCAAGTTATACAAGGTGCCCCAGCGACGCATGTTCGTATATAATCAAAGTTAAAGTAAAAAATACTTCTGCTATGGCAGACAAATACTTAGACACTATGGCAAAAATCTGTCTTCAAACTGCCTCCAAATAATAAATCTTCAGAATTATAACTACAGCAGCCTGAAGAAATCATGCAAAGATGGCCACTCATGATGTGACAACATTATAATAGACTCCTATGCACAGAACCTGCTATAACAAGACGAAAAACTTATGATAAATTCCACCTGGAGCACGATGGTGCACTTGTGTCCATTCCGACAGGACGAAAGATAAATCCAGACCTACTTGCGGCACTTGCAGTAACAACCACTCAGCCCTCATAGTCTGCACATTACAACCTCACCTCAGAAAACATCGCAGTAATGACTATAGGACGAGGACCGGAGACTCTCCATTTAATTTCAGCCTACTGTCCACCCAGTCAAGCCCTTAGTCCGATTCTAGACAAAATAGATGAAACTGTACAGTTCTTCAAGAAAAGGACAGTAATTTGTATGGACTCTAATGCGTGGCATACTGGTTGGGGTTCCAGACGAACTGATTTAAGAGGGCGTGTTGTACAGGAGATGCTACTGCGGGCAGGATTGTGTCTGGTTAATGACCCGAAGTCTCCGCCCACGTTCAATAGTAAAAGCGGCAGCTCACACATTGACCTCACTATTGTCACGCCAGACTTACAGAATTCCATAACCAAATGGCGCGTTAACCACTCTACAAATAGTGACCACGCTACAATATATTTTGAAGTTATGGCAGGTAAAATAAGTCCTGGAGAAGGCCCAGACCATATAAGGTACGCGTACAAGAATGTCGGACTCCTTCTCCGATGCGGTTTTAGGGCATGGGGTTACCCTGGAAACAGAGGGCCTTGCCTTTAGTAACAACGTGCAGATAGTTGAAGACATGGCAGTGCAACTTCAACAGGCCATCACAGAAGCCGCCGATGAAGGACTGCCTCGCAATAGGAAAGGGCCTTGCACGAGGAGGAAACCCTGGTGGACACAGGATCTGACGGCCGCTAGAAGGGTTGTGTCAAGTGCTAGAAAAGCCTTCCAGA
>CM032228.1:11115000-11195000 GCA_019009955.1 Riptortus pedestris
ATAACACCCAATTATTACAAGATAGTGGAGTATATATGATACCGTTTGATGTCAGTAAGGTTTATGTGGGGCAGACAAGTAAAAAGACTGCTTCAAGAGTCAACCAACACATGGCTGATCTAAAACATAACAGGACAAAGACATTCGCCATAGCTAAACACGCAAGTATTTGTCCTCACCAACTTAAATTCGACGAGACAAAGGTTTTACACAGAGAGGGCCACCTCGGTAAAAGATTAGTCCTGGAAGCCTTAGAAATAAATAGGACAAATAGTATGAACAGCGTGGACGGTGTCATACGTTCAGAAACGTGGAAAGCCATACTAAAATAAAATAAATACTCCACAACATATGATTAATTGAAGTGGCCATTCAAAACAAATTTATGCCTGACGAAGATGGACGCATTTCCATTGAAAATTTGCAGAACCAAAATTCCAACCGCTGGAGCAGATAGCCGAAATCCTCACGATGACGATACTTTCCAGCGATGCAGCCTCAAAAATAGAATATATATGTATGTGTGTATATATATATATATATATATATATATATATATATATATATATATTTATATATATGTGTCTGTTAACGCTCTAGCTCATCGCAATGTTTGTTTGATAGTTACCAAACTCAGAATTTAATCGTTTTATGTAAAAAGGAAGATCAAGTTCGTTAATGGCTGAAATGGGACCAGGGGTAAGGGGGGGGGTAGAGGGGAGTTTTGAAAATTCGAAATATCTCCGTTATTATGTGTCGGATCGACAAAATTCTATGAATAAATCTTATTGCAAATTAAATTTACTATAAATATTGTTCTATACATTTTATCTGTATCTTGAATATTACACGAGATATTTGCATCTGTATTCTGTGTGTGGTCGGCAAAAGTCGGTATGTTCGGGCTTTCCGCCGAAAGCTAGTTCGGCCGTTTCCGTTACTGAGCGTCCCTCGTGAATAAGATTTAGAGACTTGTTACTACTACTGTTATTAGTAGGCAGATTTCTCTATTGTAAAACGTCACGTGGGAAATCTGCTTAGTATACGCAGCCCCTGCGAGACGGACTTTTATCAGTCTTAGAGTGACGGACCTGGGTGCTGGTATTCGGTACGTTGTAAATTTTAAATATTCTATTTCTAGTTATAAGGTCCTAAAGGGACACCGCCGGAGGTGTGAAATGGTTAGAGAATTTCAAAGTAAACGTGTTATACGAGTGTTAATGAAAATGATTTCCTTACTTTACAAGGATTGATTAATTAATTAATTTGCAAATTAAATTTACTATAAATATTGTTATATTCATTTATTCTCTATCTTGAATATTTACAGAGATATTTCCATTTTTATTAAGTGAGTGCAGAGATGAGATTGACTAAGGTCGGTTCTATTCGTTTCCGTAACTGTTTGGCTTTCGCATGGTGATTTCTCTATTGTTTAACTTGATGTGGGGAATCTGTTTAGTTTACGCAGCCATCGCGTGACAGACTTTTATTTTTAATCAACCTGTGTGCCCTAATTGCAGAAGTAATAGAAACTAAATTAAAATTTGAAAAGAAATTATTAAAAAATCAATCCAAAGAAATAAATATATTGGCCTCAATAGAGTATACATTAAAACTACTGTTTTCCAGGCACACAAATCATGTATACAATGTGTATGTGGTGCAAAAATACAATTTTGTTCTTAATCATTAACTTAACAAAATTATGGTTTTATTTATTTTTATTATTTTTGCTAAGCACCTTTGTATCTGAATAGACCTTTTATGGAAGAGAAAAATCAGTTGAAGGATTCAAAAGTTTTGAATTCAATCATGCTTATAAAGAAATAAAAAAAAAAAACAGTTGTCGAAATAAGATATAAAAAATTATCTGTCAGACTTCATTAACAAATTGTTACTATTCATAGTGTCAATAAAGTTTCAATAATAATCCTGCGTATGACTAATGCACGTTGGATTATAATCTCGGAAATGTTGTTTTATATGTGTTGACATTAATCATTAGAGATAATTTATTACCAGGAAGAGGTTGGCAGGACTGGATGGGGTCTTGAGGATAACGTCTACCAATGATAAACGGCCTAAGTTATACTCGAATTTATTACTATGAATCGCGTTACTAAACAGAATGGAGAAAATATTCCCTGATTTATATGTATATAAGCGGGCTGTATGATTAAACATGACGTTACTCGGTTTATCATAGATGGTCCGAGTAATTGTGTAGAACCAATTATAGTTGGAAGCTGAGAAACGTTTCATTGATTTAAATAGCCCTATGACAAATTGAAATTTCTTCTAATAATTTACGAAGTGGTGAGACCTTGAAAACATCTACCTAAATGACGCGAATTTCGAAAAATTTTAAAAAAAATTATATATATATATATATATATATATATATATATATATATATATATAAATATATATATATATACTAGATAACCCGGCAAAACGTTGATTTTTGCCATAATAAATTATTTCTAGTTTCTAGATAAATTCTAGTGTAGACAAAAAGTAACTTACTTATTATAAGTGTGTATGTGGTATATGCATGAGATAGGCATGGAGCGCTATGAACGATAAGGGAATATAAAACTAACAAACGCCAAACAATATTATTTTTAAGTTATTATAGTTTATTTCTTAAAATAACATATCACATATTAATTACGACAGTAACACTAACAAACAACATCAATCTTTTAATGCTATAGCGTGAACAATATTTTTTGTTAGTCCATCTTTAGCGAGCACAAACAAACTGGATGGTTTACCCACTCGAGAGCATTCTACGTACAATTGCCCGTGTGAAAAACATGGTGTACTCAAATCTAAGCCACAAATAGACATCGTTTGGCCTTGGGATTTGTTGATTGTCATTGCAAATGGAAATTTTAATCGAAGTACAGTTAAAAACACTATAATTGGTCAGTTATCGAACGGGATGATAATGATTAAATTACTAAAATGGCTATAAATAAATAGGGGTTGGTGATAAAAAAGTAAAAATTTAGGGTTGTATGTATTTTTTAATGCCACATTATAAAAAAATAAAAACAAAAAATTTTGTCCAAAAATAAAAAAAAAAATGTTAAGGGTGAACAACCCTTATCAATTAGGGGTATGAAAAATAGATAGTAGCCGATTCTCAGACCTACTGAATCCGCATATAAAATTTGGTAAAAATCGGTAAAGCCGTTTCGGAGGAGTACGGTAACTAACAGTGTGACATGGAAATTTTATATATTAGATATATATATACATATATATATATATATATTTTTTTGTTGACGCTCTAGCGATCGCAAATTTTGTTTGATCGTTACCAAACTCGATATTTAATCGTTTTATGTAAAAAAAAAAAAAAATATCAAATTCGTTACCGGCTGAAATCGAACCTGTGGGGGGGGGTTACAAAAGGGATTTTTGAAAAATCGAAATATCTCCATTATTATGCGTCGGAGATATTTGAGTTTTTTTCAGTTTTCAGCCTTCAGTAAACCACCTCTACTAGTGTTACATATACAATGGTCTCTTATATAATAATACATATTAATTTAAGCCTAATTACTAAATATTGTTTTCATTTAACATTTACTTTGTGAGATATATGCAAATACGTTCTTTTGGCTCCCCACTTCCATTTCACCCCAATTCCGTTTCACTTCGATTGCTAAAATTTAAGTAATTGAGATTAAAGTTATTCTGATTCATTACAAATTACAGCACTAGCAATAGTAAATTGTTTTCAATAATATGAATATGTTATATTTCATTAATTGTTTGTATTATTTATTGTAAAATCTGCTGATTCAAAAAAAAAATCAAGTCTAATAAGTAATATATTCATAGTAATGCATAATATATTATGTGCATTTATAAAGGAATATTTATATGTATATGCATTTATTAGAATAATAATTTCAAATATTCTGCACTAACTAGAGTATATTTATTTTTTGACTCCGGTCGCTAACTGGAAATACATGGGTCAGATAACTTCAAGATCCTGTGAAACAATTCGTCATTGGAAAATAGAGGAGAGGTTTTTCTAGAGTGATTCAACTTGCTCTGAAGTATTTATTTCTACTCTCTTGAGCTTCTTCAGCTGTCTGATTGGATGGGCTGCAGTTGCTATAACTTCAGCACCGTTGGATAAAGTCTAGTGCACTGTGGTTAGTATATAGTGTACCAAGGATACCGGTTCATTATATTATAATTATTATATGATAAGGACTATTGAGGTCGTACTCATGACGCGAGTTTCGAAAAGTTTCTTTAAATGTACATCGATCCTACCCAGGAGATGACGAAAATGAGGTCCGTTCAAAATTATATATATATATATATATATATATATATATATATATATATATATATCTCTGTTAACGCTCTAGCGGTCGCAATTTTCGTTTGATCGTTACCAAATTCGGAATTTAATCGTTTTATGTAAAAAGGAAGATCAAGTTCATTAATGGCTGAAATCGGACCTGAGAATGGCGGAAATGAGAGGGGGGGGTTTAGAGGGGAGGATTTTAAAAAATTCGAAACATCTCCGTTATTATGCTTCGGATTGAAAAATTCTATAGAATCAATCGTATTACAAATTAAATTTACTATAAATATTGTTCTATACATTTTTTCTGCATCTTGAATATTAACCGAGATATTTGCATTTGTTTCTGTGTGTGGTCGGCAGGAGTCGGTTATGTACGGTACATTCCGCCGAGAGCTCTGGCGGCCGTTTCTGTAACTGTTCGTCCCTCGTGAATAGGTTTAGAGATTCTTACTACTACTGTTGTTATTAGGCAGATTTCTCTACTGTAAAACTTCACGTGGGAAATCTGCTTAGTTTACGCAGCCCCTGCGTAGATAGTGAAAAACTATTTACTATATCTAGCACTGCAATTTAGCATGAATCAGAATACGGGTAATTTTTATCACAATCAATCAAATTTTAGTAGTACAAGAACTTAAGACGTGGATGTTTCACGTATAATAAAGGTCACTTGTAAACAATATCTGGTATTTAAGCTAAAATAATGCGGTTTATTACATAACAGAGTATTTTTTATGTAACATGAGTAGAAGTGGGGGTTTGCTGATTGTTGAAAACTGAAAAATGCAAGTATCTCGATTAATATTCAAGATAGAGAATAAATGTATATTAGAATTTATGAAGTAATTAATTTGCAATGAGATTGACTCTATTCAGTATTTTCGACCTATAAGAATAATTCGGCAGAAAAAGGAGACGATTTTTATTTATTAAAATTGATCTATGAAATTGGTAACAAATGGCTGATGTACCTTTATATCTCCGTAAGAGAAGACAATACACTAAAATTGGATGTCATTATTATTGGATGGTATCTTTCTTTGCAAAGACCAAAATCCATCAATAATCAGATAAGGATGGAAGGATAGGGAAAGGTTAGACGTGGTATTGCCTTCCTTGTTGCAAGGAAGTTGTATGTTTGATGATAAAGTTTGACAGTGGGTAGGCGAGAGAAGAGAGGCAAATGATTGATGTATATATTCAGGATATGGCCTGGAAGGGAGGCAGCACTCAGGATGTCATCCACGTAGCAGCTAACGATCTCATACGATCTCATCCCCTTTTTCAACATCACCGACCTACAGTTGCAACCCCTTTTCAACATCAATAACGACTGCACCATTACATAATAACTGCGAGCTAGTTGAGGCAGGCCCCCCCCTCCCGATGATGCTCATGTTTTGGTCAGGCTGAAATGCAAAATTGAAGCTGTCTTCTCTTGGAGGCCGCTGAGAATGACAGGTTGACATGAACACCTGTCGACGGTCCCTTACAGTCCTATCACTTACACCTTCCAACCATACGCTGTTATCAATTTCTACACAAGGAGACACGCATGTCCAGAATAACCAAGTCCAGCTCTTACATGACGAGAACATCTATAATTGGACCCATATTACGCAATAAGAACGTAGAACTCAGAAAACTGTCAGCCAATTTGTGGGATGATCCATTTTGTTACGAAAGCAACTCACAAATATTGATGTTAAATATTCCTATATTATTTATTCTAATCACAATTTCTTAAATTCCAATCAGAGCAATAAACAAACACGTGTTTCTTTCTAATAGTGTTTATAATTTATATGAGGGGCTCAGGTTAGCCATGTGAGTTACAAAGTTGCGTTTAATCTCACCTGGCAAACCTAGAGTGGCGAGTTCGATTCCCGCTTGGACAATGGAATTTATTTAGTGACGGAATTCATTAACTAATATCCTAAGTCCCACCTTGGCTAGAAAAGTGTTGTAACCTGTAGATACCCCGTCCCAATTAGCCTTAGTTGCAAAAAGCGGACGTTAATAAATAATTTAATTTATATTAGTTCGTACTTTTTAATTTATTTAATATAAGTTACTTCAAATTGTTGTTTATATATAAACTTCCGTTACGCAGGGGCTGCAGGGACTAAGCAGATTTCCCTCGTGATATTTAACAATAGATAAATCTACATATCAGTAACACAACACCACCGCGTATATAATAAAATATAATATTAAGTGAATAAATAACTATAATAAGAAACCTCCAGAGAGATTTTTTTATGACACATGAGTATAAATGCAAAAATATCGTTAATATTCAAGATAGAGAATAAATGTATGTAACAACATTTATAATTGGCAGCAAGATTGGTTCTATACAATTATTTAATCCGACTTATCGTAACGGAGATATTTCGAATTTTCAAAACTTCCCCTCTAACCCCCCCCCTCCTACTTCTCCGGTTTCAGCCATTAACAAACTTGATCTTTCATTATACAAAAAATGATTAAATATCGAGTTTGGTAACGATCAAACAAAAATTGCGACCGCTAGAGCGTTAACCGATATATATATAAAATTTTGAACGGACCTCATTTTCGTCATCTCCTGGGTAGGATCGATGGACATTTGAAGAAATCTTTCTAAAATCGCGTTATGAGTACGACCTCAATAGCTGATTTCCCGTAAGGGAAATCTGCTAAAAAAACCCTTGATAAAATTGGTTACTGATACGATTTTAGCGAATAGTGACTAAAACTAGATAAAATTGGTTACTGATACGATTTTACCGAATAGTGACTAAAACTAGATAAAATTGGTTACTGATACGATTTTAGCGAATAGTGACTAAAACTAGATAAAATTGGTTACTGATACGATTTTACCGAATAGTGACTAAAACTAGATAAAATTGGTTACTGATACGATTTTAGCGAATAGTGACTAAAACTAGATAAAATTGGTTACTGATACCGACTCATTTTACCGCAAACGTGAATAAAAGACTAGATACATTGGTTACTGATACGATTTTAGCGAATAGTGACTAAAACTAGATAAAATTGGATTACCTGATACAATTTTAGCGAATAGTGACTACTAAAGACTAGATAAAATTGGTTAGCTGAATACGATTTTACTCGAGATAGATACGATTTTTACCGAATGACTAAAACTAGATACAAATTGGTTACTGATACGATTTTAGCGAATAGTGACTAAAACTAGATAAAATTGGTTACGATACGATTTTTAGCGAATAGTGACTAAAACTAGATAAAATTGGTTACTGATACGATTTTATACCGAATAGTGACTAAAACAGATAAAATTGGTCTACTTAGATACGATTTTACCGAATAGTGACTAAAACTAGATAAAATTGGTTACTGATACGATTTTACCGAATAGTGACTAAAACTAGATAAAATTGGTTACTGATACGATTTTAGCGAATAGTGACTAAAACTAGATAAAATTGGTTACTGATACGATTTTAGCGAATAGTGACTAAAACTAGATAAAATTGGTTACTGATACATTTTAGAATACGTGGACCTCACAACTAGATAAAAATGGTTTCTGATACGATTTTACCGAATAGTGACTAAAACTAGATAAAATTGGTTTACTGACTACCGATTTTAGCGAATAGTGACTAAAACTTAGATAAAATTGGTTACTGATACGATTTTAGCGAATAGTGACTAAAACTAGATAAAATTCGGTTACTGATACAAATTTTAGCGAATAGTGACTAAAACATAGATAAAATTTGGTTTACTGATACAATTTTAGCGAATAGTGACTAAAACTAGATAAAATTGGTTACTGATACAATTTTAGCGAATAGTGACTAAAACTAGATAAAATTGGTTACTGATACAATTTTAGCGAATAGTGACTAAAACTAGATAAAATTGGTTACTGATACAATTTTACCGAATAGTGACTAAAACTAGATAAAATTGGTTACTGATACGATTTTACCGAATAGTGACTAAAACTAGATAAAATTGGTTACTGATACGATTTTACCGAATAGTGACTAAAACTAGATAAAATTGGTTACTGATACGATTTTACCGAATAGTGACTAAAACTAGATAAAATTGGTTACTGATACGATTTTACCGAATAGTGAAGAACAGTATCTATAGAGCAGTGAATAATTTCCTGGTGTCTTGAATTTATACTCATTTAATGATTTGGGCGTCATAATGGTCGAGCAACGATTAACTAAACAATTAATTTCTTGAAAACTCAAAAAAAGAAAAAAATAATAAAGAAAAAGAAGTATAAAAAAATTAAAAGAAACACATTTATCAGGGATTTCATTTTTTCGAAAAACATTTCTATAGATCCTTCTATATCACATAAATTCTCGGTATATCTTTAGGCCAATCATAGGCCTTTCTTACATTGAGCACGATCATGGAATCTAATATAAGCCCCTTCATTATTGAATGTCTATACATTTCCAGAGAACAGGACTA
Organism: Riptortus pedestris; assembly: GCA_019009955.1. Classification (NCBI taxonomy): domain Eukaryota; kingdom Metazoa; phylum Arthropoda; class Insecta; order Hemiptera; family Alydidae; genus Riptortus; species Riptortus pedestris. The sequence continues at coordinate 11,123,825 of CM032228.1, forward strand.
TTGTTCGGTAGTTGAGAACTATTCCTCAAGTTGGATATATATTAAGTTGGAACTTGATCGTGACAGTAGGAAGAGCGATTGCTTCCAACTTGAACACAAGTCGCCCAAATTGCGTTCAACCTTACAACTGCTGTCGCTGTCCACAATAGACACAGCTCCAATCACCTTCCTTGTAGTTTCGAATAACCAGGAGTAATCAATACTTTGCAGTTTAAGACGTTGAAGTCAGTTGTCAAGTGCGCAGCTAAAACTAGAATCTGTAACGTGAACGATGCTAATTATATACTACTGCGCCCAACCAAGCAAAGGAGACCACTCAGCGCGTGATAGTAATGTATACATTATTCAGAAAAATAGTTGTTACATTGAATTCTGTATAAAATTTAGACAACCAACCCATATTCCTTTTCTCAAAATTCACAATACGGAGTTTACTCGATTATAAATATTGAATCATAATTTCAAATGGGTTCTCAATATATAGAAAAATCTGCTAAAAACACAATTACTAGATTGCAATATGAGAAGCTACAATGATGTTAGAAGAGAGAAAACTAGGATCCTCGACGCTACGGCACACTGGCGACCTTAAGGGAAATCAGCTATTGAGGTTGTACTCATGACAGAATTTTCGAAATTTTTCTTCAAATGTTCATGCGGAATTCCTACCTTGATAGATAGACGAAAATGAAGTCCTGTCAAAACTGTATCTCTTATATATAAAATATATATATATCGACAAAATATACTATATAATTAGTATATTATATATCAATATATATAATAGTATAATTGTCCTCTTTACCGCTCTAGCGGTTCGCAAAACCATTTTTTTTGTTTGGGACGTTACCAAACTCGAATATTTAGTCGTTTTATGTAGAAAGAATGATCAAGTTCGTATAATGGCTGAAATCGGACCAGTGGTAGGGGGTGGATTTAAAGAAGAGGATATTATAAAATATGAAATGGTTTCCGTTTTCTATACGTCTTATCGAATAATCGTATATAATCAATCTTCATTGCAAATTAAATATACTATAAATATTGCAATATACATTTATTCTCTATCTTGCATATTAACCGAGAAATTTCCAATGTTATAAAATCAGTGTGGATAAAACGGATGAGAGTAAGATTCCCGCCAAAAGCTAGTTCAGGAGGCGGGGAGCCGTTTTTCCTTAACGTCTATGTCGGCTCTCGTGAAATTTACTCTAGGTTGTGAAAGCTATTCGACTTGGGAAATGCTGCTTAGTTTTTAACGCAGGGGGGGGGCCCCCTGCGTTGACGGACCTTTTTAAATAAATAACACCTCCACCCCACAACCCCATCATGGCGAACGATAGAGCGTTTGAACTGGAGTCGAGAACGGACAAGGGTGTCAGAGGGTGACAATTCCCACACAATTATGAGATGCCGTTTCTAGGGACAGGCTGGGATTGAGACAAACATAGGTGAAATTTGAAACAAATCTACGGCCCGATGTTTTTAGAACCCAGCTGAGGATCGGGCAGTATAGATACAAAATGATGTCCGTTTGGCAGGATTCAGAAGCGATAAGCTCCACGGAGACAAGAAACCCGCCTGGAACAATGAGATAAACTTGGCTAGAAAAAGTCCGTCACGCAGGGGCTGCGTAAACTAAGCAGATTTCCCACGTGAAGTTTTAGAATAGAGAAATTTAGGAATAGAGAGTCAAAAAATTACGGGCACCGGCGCGAAACTAAGCTCGGTTGAGGGAAACTCACGACCTAGACCCGAAGTTAGGCCGATCTCATGTTAGAATAGCTTGAAAACAGACGCTTCATCTATCTCCCATTGATGTAGGATCGATGGACATTTGAAGAAATTTTTCGAAACTCGCGTCATGAGTACGACCTTAATAGCTGATTTCCCTCAAGGGAAATCTGCTAAAACGATTAACCGAATCAGGAAAACCCCACAAAAGTGTAAGGAACCAGAGTTGAAAGAGGCATTTGTGAAGTTAAAAAAGAAGAAGAAAAGTATTCGCTAAAAAATTGCGTTTACGAATAATTTATACTTGTGAAAGTTCGAATCGATATTAACGAATGGTCCATCGTGGGGATTTCATATAGGACAATAAAGAAACTATACTTAGATACGGTAAAGTATACCACGGCCACGCCCACAATAATGAGCCTATACTCCACATATTTGAGAAGTGCATATACTAGGAGAAGGTATTCTACACCGGGAGGGACGGGAACGGAATCTGTGTAAGGAAGCAGACATGGTACAAAGTCGGTAGCTGGCAAAATATATGGACGACAACCTCCGACGTATGTAATAGGGATATTTTCCCGGGAAATGGTCGAGGGTGGGGGGACGAAAGGCGTGCAGTAGCAGTTAGAGTGTTCATAATTAACACGACGTTTACAGTGCGGCACGTGGTCAAATGAACCCCCGTAGCGTAACTGTCTCCTCAGTACGGGTGCGGTTGTGAAGATAAAAATGTTTCCAAAAAATACTATGACGGTTTTTGCTTTGGTACTAATAAATAGTAATTGAGAAATAGTAACGTTTGAGTGGTATTTGCAAATCCAAAAAATAAGTCCGTATATCATTGAAAAATCTCACGGGTGGCTTTATGACTCCCGTGGCCGGCGCTGGAGATTGGGTAATTTTGGTGTTTAAACAAACCATTTTAGAGGAGGGAGCCATTGTAATATGGGTTGGGGAAATTAATCGCCAGTTTTTATTTTCCTGATTTAAAAAAAAAAAAAACCATGGTCCTAGAAGAATGAATTTTTATCACAATAGGATTTTTTATATTCCCAAAAAAAAAATAATGAGTAGGGACCGATTTTTTACCCAACGATTTTTTCACATTTGTGACAACAAGATATAGCAATGCAAATGATAGGCAGTACAAATTGAGGCCCCTGTGTGAGACTTTACACTCAAACTTTCAGAAATATATAAAGGTGTGAGAAAATAAAAGTTCGTCACGCAGGGGCTGCGTAAACTAAGCAAATTTCCCACGTGAAGTTTTGCAATAGAAAAATTTCTCGAGAGTGGAGCAGTTAAGGAATCGGCCGAACTAGCTTTTGGCGGGAAACTCTCCTCAGTTATCGGCCCACATTTAAGAAAAATGTAAATATCTCGGGTTAGTATTCAAGATAGAGAATAAATGTATAGAACAATATTTATAGTAAATTTAATTTGCGATAAGATTTTTTCTATACACTTTTTTGATCCGACGAATTAGTAACGGAGATTTTTCGAAAATCCCCCCCCCTCCCACTGGTTCGATTTCAGCCGTTAACGAACTTTATCTGTCATTCTGCATATAACGTTTAAATATCGAGTTTGGTAACGATCAACCAAAAATTGCGACCGCTAGAGCGTTAACAGACAAATATATATATATATATATATATAATTTTGAACGGACCTCATTTTCGTCATCTCCCGGGTAGGACCGATGGACATTTGAAGAAACATTTCGAAAATCGCGTCATGAGTACGACCTCAATAGCTGATTTCTCTTAAGGGAAATCTGCTAAAAAACATTACCCATTGATATGTATGTGCGTTTATATATACAGTACATAAATCATTTTGTTCACCTCTATACCATTCAGAGAATTCTTAGTAGGTGGAACAATATTTTAAATATGGAAGACAATAGATTCCCTAAAATCGGCTACAGACGCCTCTTACTCTTGATTGCCAACGACAAAGCCAAGTTGAATTGGGTCAGGCAATTGAAATTACTCCTAGCTAAGTTTGGACCTGAAGAACTTTTTATACCCTCTCTAAGGTGGCTCACTGGAACTTCTCTTGTGCCATATCAAGGAAGACTTAGAAAGAAGGGACTCTGATAGAGTAAAGTCTTCCACTTTTAGTCACATATATCAACATATTTATGGTTATAATAAATACTTACAATACAGAATTAATATTGAGAAAATAAGAATAATCAGCCAACTAAGACTAGGAAGGGACAATGTGATAAGACTAAAAGTCCGTCACGCAGGGGCTGCGTAAACTAAGCAGATTTCCCATGTGAAGTTTTACAATAGAGAAATCTGCATACTGGTAACACAATACCACCCTGATTAAATACAAAAGGTAATGAGAATTCTTTCAGTTAATTAAAGTAAATTCCCAACTGAAACGGCTGTTGAATTGTAAGAATAATTTATATTTTAATAACTCAAATTTTAGTAGTCCAAGAACTAAAGAAGGGGGTGGGCGGATGAACAGAACATATTTGTATAAATCTCGCAAAGTAAAGAAGGAAGGTAAGGTAAGGTTAGATACGACAGGTAAGGTTAGAAGAAGCTTCCACCTGAGCTGAGAAATGACGAAGATGCCCAACGTAATCCAAACTATACCCGACCACAGACTTCGTAAAAATGCAAATATCTCGGTTAATATTCAAGATAGAGAATAAATGTATATAACAATATTTATAGTAAATTTAATTTGCAATAAGATTGGTTTTATACAATTTTTCGATCCGTTGCATAATAACGGAGATATTTTGAATTTTCAAAAATTCCCCCTCTAAACCCCCCCTCCCACTGGTCCGATTTCAGCCATTAACGAACTTGATCTGTCTTTTTACATAAAACGGTTAAATATCGAGTTTCGTAACGATCAAACAAACATTGCGACCGCTAGAGCGTTGACAGACAAGTATATATATATAATTTTGAACGGACCTCATCGTCATCTCCTGGGTAGGATCGAGGGACATTTGAAGAAATTTTTCGAAAATCGCGTCATGAGTACGACCTCAATAGCTGATTTCCCTTAAGGGAAATCTGCTAAAATGTAATAAAGAATTACACGTCATCGATACCACCAGCTGTATGCAAAGTATACCATGAGGACTATGAAACCCTAGAACACTTGATGTACTTATGTCCACGATAGCAAGCTGTGAGGAAAGAGTTCAACATCTCATCACAAGGAAGCATTGATGACTTCCTGCAGATCACATCCCTTGACAAACTAAATAATATCTGCAAGTACATTCACGAAGCAATAACACTATGGGTATCAGAGATTACTGGGAGCGGGCAGGAAGAAGCATGATAAGAAGGATATAATTTCCCATATCAGCTCTTCACTAAATACTCATACATATAAAATTCATGTACTTATAAATATATGTGTATTATTCTTTTTATTTTGTATTTTATTTTGGTTAAAAATATTGCACTATGTAATACAAATAAGTCAAATAAATCATTATTCTATTCTATATATACTGCGACTAAACTGATGAACCGAAGTCACTAGAAGGTAATTTGATGAAGAGAGCTATTGAGATGAGTATGTTAATCTTCGGTTGGTCAACAAGGAGGCGATGGAATGTTGAAGGCAACTAAAATGGCTGCCCCCGGAAACTATTTACTAACTTCATCAATATAAGTAGCTTTCTCTCTTCATTTAATGACGGTGGCCTGTTTATTATATAAACTCCATCGTACGTGTTCCTCAAACTATTAGCCGTTCAATTTATATATACAGTTTAGTTCTGTTGATAAGGAAACTCTACCGGAAGTTCGGAAAATAGATTAATATTTTCATAACATGAATTAGTATCGGAATTCCTTCCGGATGTCCCCGATATCATAATTTAACCTGGTTCGTTACTGTTGGTATCGGTCACAAAGGGTGTCCAATTAATTGCAGAGTTTTCCCAGCGTTCCGAAAAAAAATGATTTTTTTTTTCCTCAGAACCCTTAAAGCGTAATGAACACACGGTCAACACTTTCCTACAGAAAAAAAAAATTGTGGCCAGAATAAACTTTACAGAATTCAGTAAAATGTGTTAAAATATATTCAATAGCTGTTAATCTGTATATAGTTAACTTTTCTTAGCATGTTTTAAAGTTTATTTATTTATTTAAATGATTAAAAAGATAACAATACAGCACCAATCCTTTCTAAAATAAATCAAAAGATGCAGGTAATAAGTTGGTGACTGTAATGTGTTAAATAAAATCAGTTCTTGTGTTGTTACTTATGTTCCGAGAGAAAGATTCTGTTTCTCCAGTTCTCCGTAATTTCACACACGCACACACTATTTTATTAACGCTTATTAACGCGCTTAATCTCACATTTTAAATCTTGAGTGGAGAATTGGATTCCCGCCTGGGCAATAGGAATTTATTTAGTGACGGACTCAGTAAATAAAATCCTTAGTCTCGCCCTGGCTAGAAAAGGGTGGTGACTTGTAGATACCCTGTCCCCATTAGCCACAGTAGCAGAAAGTGGACGTTAATAAATGGTATTGTGAGTGTGTGTGTGTGTGTGTGTGTGTGTGTATATATATATATATATAAAATTGTAACCTCTGTCTGTACATTAATTTTTTCTCAAATTTTCAAGATAATTTTTCGTTTCACATGTCATAGACACCATAACTGCATTTAGTTTCTTTTGTGTCTGTTTGTTTGTTACCTTTTCACGCATAAACGGCTGAACCTAATTTTATGAAACATGGTATGTATATTTCGTTTCCTATTGGCTTTTCGGCATATATGCACATAACAAAGGTTGTTTACTTTGTTATTTAGAGTAACTTTTGTTATATACACTTTCGTCGTAACGAAGAATAAATGCGTTATGCGCTAAAAATTATAGCGGGAGTCAACAATATTATTTGGCACAAAAGACTTGACCGAACTAAATAAAACTCGGTATTTGTATTAGCACTGACGCCTTAATTATCATAAGCTATACCAACATTTCTAGGGACGGGCAGGAGTGGGGGTTAAAAGGGAGGCCTGAATTTAAAAATACCAGTATTTCGTTTTATATTGGTTTTTCTGCAAATATGTACCTGTCAAAATTTATTTATTTTGTTATTTAAAGTAACTCTTGTTTTATTCACTTTTGTCGTATAACAAAAAATGAACGAGATATACACTAAAAACTAAAGCGGGAGCTAATAATTTTGTTGGGCTCTAACGATTGAACCGAACTTAACAAAACTCGGAATGTGAATTAGCATTAATTCTTCTATGATTATAAGCTAGTTTAAAATTTTTAGGTTTGAACGGGAGGGGGAGTTATAAGGGAGACCTGAAGTAAAAATTTGCGATATTTCATTTTCTATTTGTTTTTTGGCAAACGTGCACATAACAAAAGTTCTTTACTTTGTTATTTTGAGCAACTTTTGTTTCATTCGCTTTTGTCGTAAAATGAAATAAATACGGGATATACACTAAATCTATAGCGGGAGTCGATGATTTTATTAGTACTTATTTAAGTGTTTTCAATATAAAAATATAATAAAATATAAATAATGTTATGTTTTAGTCTTATCTATTTCGATTATTTAGTTCTAAGTATGATTCGGATTAGTGAGATTATAAATCTCCACCCTTCCCCCTCATTTATTTATTTTCCCTAGAAAATAACTTTGTTATTTATTTCCAATAGAAATTAAAACTATAAGAGGTTTACCATTATTTAATTTGTATAATGTATTATTTAAACAAAATCATGCTGAATTTCCTCAAGGAGTGATAGCGGAAGTAGTAGGGGATCAAACTCTTTGATTTTGGTAATGTATTATCTTATTTCCGATATCTTCATGTTATTGAAACAAATATGTACTATCATAACAATTAAACGTTAATGGTAATGCCATAATGATAAAAGACAATATGCGTTTAAAGTCGATATGATTGTTTGAAGTATTACTTACGTTGCTGGAACGGCTACGAACTCTTCCCCTCGACTAGCTTTTTGAATATAAAGGAAATTATTTTTAGGGTAACACTATTATTCCATCAGGTAGATAAATTATTACAATAATATTTTGAATCAATAATTTAAGGAGAAGAATTTTAAACTCAAATGCGAGAGCGGAAATAGACGGAAGGCTAATTAACCATTAATGGAAGTGATTTCCACTGAGATCTACTATTACGAATATAACCTTAAGTGCTAAAGTATGCTTAAACTATATGTGCTCGGATTGGTTTTTGAAAGGAAATATGTTCATTATGGATGGAATTTAATTGCAATAAATGCTACCCATGATTATGGTTTGAATTATTCAAAAACGGTGAGTCAAAAAGCGTAGAGGGATAGACTAGGAACACATTTTTATTTATTATTCATAACTAAAATTTCTATTCTATTAATCCCCAAAATTTACACTTTAGGATTGGCTATTTCGGAAAAACATTACGTCGTGGAGTGAAGTGTATTTGAAAACATTAAAGTCTTGCTATAAGAATACCATCATTAGTCAGTCAACAATGATTTCCTGGGCATGCCCGGTACCTTAGGTAGTATATATATATATCGGTATATATATTATTTTAACATATATATATATTTAAATTATAAAAAATTTATATATATAGAGAGAGAGAAGAGAGAGAGAGAGAGAGAGAGAGAGAAGAGAGAGAGAGAGAGAGAGGAAGAGAGAGAGAGAGAGAGAGAGCAGAGAGAGAGAGAGAGAGAGAGAGAGAAAAGAGAAGATAGAAGAGAGAGAGGAGAGAGAGTGAGAGAGAGAGAGAGAGAGAGAAGAGAGAGCAGAGAGAGAGAGTGAGTTTATTAGTTGGAGTTATCTCGTAGCCGAGTTTGTACTATGTAGCCGTAGTTTATTTATTATTATTATTATTGTTTATTTTTGTTAATGAAAATAAAATTTAAATATTTAAAGAAGATAAAGAATCTTTAAAAGAGGGGGGGGGGGAGCTCTTTGGCTACTTCGGACAAATATCCATAATACTTAAAGCCTATTAAAATAATATCAATTTATTTCCTTCTTGGAAAATCTACTTCAGTTTCAAGGTATTTTAATACTAATGATTCAAAAAAAAAAAAATATATATAATTGGTTGTTGTAAAAAGCCTATTATAAAATATTATTGTGTTTTAAAATTGATAATACCTTGGAAGCTGATAAGTAGTAGCTATTTAATGAGGCTTGAAGACTTTCTTATTCTAGTCCTTTTTATACTAATGATGTATTAATGTTATATTGTTTATTAGCTGAGCGTTGGTCGGAATAATTTGAATACCTATATGTAGTTGACTTCAATGGCAACTGAGGCCGTAACAACTTCTCAAGGCACATGCTGTGATTGTTTAATTTTTTTCCTAAAAATACAATTAAAAATAAATGGCAAACCCTACATACAATTTACCAAATAACAGAGACATTTTCTAATTCAATTAGGTGGTTCGGAATCGTTTAATGGTGACAGCTTATCTTTAATAAACACCTGTTATCAAGTTGGTTGTAACAGCACTACAGCTGTCCTCTGGAGATCGTGTGACTCAGGTTGCACATTTTCAAATTCACTAAATACTCTCTGTCTCCTAAGCATCAAATTGTTAACATTATTTTCTTCAATCTGTTAACCATTTGAACAGTTAAATTGCTCTAACAAAATATCCATTTGAGATTGGAGTAAATTACCAACAATTAATTAAAACTTTAGGATTAAAATTAACGAATTTTCTTGCTTAAAAATTGTTTTATAAGGTTTGAGAAATTTTCGCGCCTTGATGCCTAGTTAATGTTGAAGACATTTAGCTTTTTCTTTGTATACGTCTAAATGGCATTTCGTCAAACACCGTGCAATTAAAAGGAAAACACAAATAACCTAACTTTCTTTCCCAAACAGATTATTTAACAGAATCAGTGGGCTTAATGAGCAAACGTTCCATCAGTGCCCTGGCAACACAGATTTTTTTTTTTAAATATAAAAAGTCCGTCACGCAGGGGGCTGCGGATACTAACTAAGCAGATTTTCCTCATGGTGCAAGTTATACTCATAGGAAGAAAATCTGCATACTGGATAACACAATACCACCGTTGATTAAATAAATGAGAAAACTGTTCCAGTTAAATTAAAACTAAATTCCCAACTGAAAACGGCTTTCTGAAATTGTACGAGTAATAATTTATTATTTTAATAACTCGAAAATTTAGTAGTCAAGAACTAAAAGAAGGGAGGGGCGGGATGAACAGAAAACGTATTTGCATAAAGTCTCATCTAAGTATGAAGGTAAGGTTAAGGTTAGGAAACTCGGACAGGGTAAGGTATAGAAGAAGCTTCCACCTGAGCCGCGTTGCTGGACGGACGGTAATGGCCGACCCTAATCCGAACTATACCCGACCACTGACTTTGGACCACAGCTGATTAGTTACGAACAACGGCTCTCGGAAACCTAGCTTTTGGCGGAGAAACTCTCAGTCGTCCGTTACAATTAATAAAAAAATGCCAAATATACTCGTGTTATTATTCAAGATAGATGAGTAAATGTATTCTAACAATTATTTACTAGTAAATTTAATTTACAATACGAATGATTCTGTACAATGTATTCAATTCCGAGCGCTCGTAACGGAGATATTTTCAAAAATCCTCCCCTCTAAACCCCCCCTCCCACTGGTCCGACCTTTAAGCCATTTAACGAACTTGATCTTTCTTTTTTACATTAAAACGACTAAATATCCGAGGTTTGGTACCGATTAGAACAATAATTGCGACCGCTAGAGCGGTAAACAGACAAAATTTATATATATATATATATTTCTATATATATATATATATAGTATTATATATATATAGAGCTTATATATGTGTCTGTTACCGCTCTCTCCTCTTCTCTCTTCTCTCTCTCTCTCTCTCGCTCTCTCTCTTTTTTAAATATATATATATACTATATTCATATATATATATATATATATATATACATTTTTGAACGGACTTCATTTTCGTGATCTACTAGGTAGGATCGATGGACATTTGAAGAAAAATTTCGAAAATTCCGTCATGAGTACAACCTCAATAGCTGATTTCCCTTAAGGGATATCTGCTAAAAATACACTATATCAATTAGTTGGAAATGCAGTTCTGAATTTTCCAGTTTCCAGAACTTCAATAATGCTTAAGTAATTAACAATTTTAACAGTTTGATTTGAGAAGAAATTTTATTAAGGGGTTAGGTTGTATTTTTACTTATTCGGTGTAAAGATTGGAGGTTGAAATAGCTGGATCAGAGTTTTCCAAATTTCTTTCTTCTTAAGAGCTCGTACTCATCACGCGATTTTCGAAAAATTTCTTCAAATGTCCATCGACCCTACCCAGGAGATGACGACAATGTTGTCCGTTCAAAACTATATATATATATATATATATATATATATATATATATATATATATATATATGTGTGTGTGTGTGTGTGCATGTATGTGTGTGTGTGTGTGTGTGTGTGTATGCGTGTGTGTGTCTGTTAACACTCTAGCGGTCGCAATTTTTGTTTAATCGTCACCAAACTCGGTATTTAATGGTTTTATGTAAAAAGAAAGATCAAGTTCGTTAACGGCTGAAATCGGACCAGTGGGAGGGGGGTTTAGAGAGTTGAATTTCGAAATATCTCCGTTACTATACGTCGTATCGAAAAATTGTACCAATCTTATTGCAAATTAAATTTACTATAATAATTGTTTTATACGTTTATTCTCTATCTTGAATATTAACCGAGATATTTGCATTTTATTAAGTGTAACTGACGAGCTACGGTCGCTTCTAATCGTTCCCGCCGAAAGCTAGTTCAGCCGTTTGTGTAACTGTTCAGCACTCGAATGGAGATTTCTCTGGGACGTGGGAAATCTGATTAGTTTACGCAGCCCCTGCGTGACGGACTTTTTCACTTATTTACATCGATTGTTTGTACATAAATTAATTGTAGATTTTATTCTTCAAGTGATCCTAATAATTTAATCGGGAAAATATTTCCTTCCGAAAATGTATTCATTTTATATGTTCGTCAATCGCATGTCTTTCCAACATGAAGGAAATCTGCTCGCTGTGTACAGCTGTGTATACATACGGTCGTTCTAAATCTTACTCCAAGAAGTATGAATTAACAGTGTCATCTGGGATGTTGGAAAAAGTTTAAAAGGTGTTATGGTTTCCTGTTTACCTTTAGTATGTTGGCTTTTAGCAGATTTCCCTTAAGGGAAATCAGCTATTGAGGTTGTACTCATGACGGAATTTTCGAAATTTTTCTTCAAATGTCCATCGATCCTACCTAGTAGATGACGAAAATGAGGCCCGTTCAAAACTGTATATATATATATATATATATATATATTCATATATATATCTCTATATATATCTTATATATTTGTCTGTTACCGCTCTCGCGGGTGCAATTTTGGTGTGATCGTTACCCAACTCGATATTTAGTCGTTTTATATCAAAGAAAGATCACGTGTGTTAACGGCTGAAATCGGACCAAGGGGAGGGGGGGTTTAGAGGGGAGGATCTTCCGAAATTATTTTTTCTGTTACTTGTCCAGAGGAGAAAATGTAATGAAACCAATTTAGAAATGCGTTTCTCAAACTTGAGACATTTCTCTGGCTGGTGGTGTATTTTAGATCTGACATTTGTCTGTTCACGTCTAGATTCATTTACAGGTTGAAGGGGAGTTGTCTCCCCTCATCCTTCGTTATGGAGCATGTCCTGACTTCGCCCGAAAATAATGTTGATATTACACAAAGGGCGTTGTCATAGGCAACCCTTTGTATGCTTAACAAGCCGTTCAACTTGGCTTCAGTGTGTTTGTTGAGGCATTATGGAGTATTTAGGCAAACACGAATATTTTATCTTGGACTAAATGATGTGGCCTGTATTGGTTGGAACAAGTCCAAATAGTGTATACTCAGTGAATCGTTAATAAACACAAAATATACTGTTTGAGTCATTGTGGTCTGCTAACGTAAGAATATATAAAACCCCCCTTTTTTTTTAGTAATTGAGTAACTTATAAATAAAGTGGTGAATTGTGAGCATTTTTGGGAGATGGTCGGTGGTTTAAAAAAAAAAAAGATATTTTTCGTCAGGACATGTACATGGACCTGAATATAAAAAGTCCGTCAGTGAAAGGGGATTTAAGCTTTTTTTTTTGCTACCGAGTTTTACCTGACTATCATAAAAAAGCCCGTCACGCAGGGGCTGCGTATTCTAAGCAGATTTCCCACGTGAAGTTTTACAATAGAGACATTTCACGAGAGCCAAACAGTTAAGAAAACGGCCGACCTAGCTTTTGGCGGGAAACTCACTCTCATCCGTTATCCGCCCCGATTTCATAAAAATGCAAATATATTGGTTAATATTCAAGATAGAGAATAAATGTATATTACAATATTTATAGGGAAATTAATTTGCAATAAGACTGATTCTATACCATTTTTCGATCCTACGTATAGTAACGGAAATATTTCGAATTTTAGAAACTCCTCCCCTCTAAACCCTCCCTCCCACTGGTCCGATTTCAGCCATTAACGAACTAGATCTTTCTTTTTACATTGTTTGGCAACGATCAAACAAAAAATGCGACCGCTAGAGCGGTAACAGACAAACGGTATATATATATGTATATACTAGCAAACCCGGCGAACTCCGTTTCGCCACCAGATGGCTTCGTTTTATGTAACATTTCGTTTGGTGATTAAAAGATGAAGAAATATTTTTGAAGTGAAAACTTCTTTAGGCACGTTGTGCACCCCGTAAGGAAGCATTTGCGGGAGAGGAAAAAAGTATGAAATCGCGACACCGCCACCGCTAGTACTAAGGTTTGCGACGGACTGTGGGTGGGTTTATGAAATAAAATTCATATGGTATTTTATAAAGCCTAATCATTTGATAGTTTTGTATTTACAAATTGAAGTTGAAACACTTCGCTTTAGGCACGTAGTGCATCGCCCGTAAGGAAGCATTTGCGGGAGAGGAAAAAAAGTATGAAATCGCGGACACCGCCATAAAAAATCGCAACATTCGCCACCGCTTGTACTATAGGTTTAGAAATAAAATCATATGGTATTTTATAACCTAATCATTTGACAGTTTATTTACAATTGAAAGTGAAAACTTCTTTAGGCACGTTGTGCACCCCGTAAGGACCATTTGCGGGAGAGGAAAAAGTATGAAATCGCGACAAAAAAAATGAAAAAACCAAAAAAAACCGCGCACCGCCACCGCTAGTACTCAACTCAAAGCTAAAGGAGCTTCTTTTCTTCATAACTCCTGAACCAAATTAGCTAGAGTTTTCGTTCGCATACCATTTTAAAGAGGACAAAACCAGCATCATTTCATTTACAGATACTATATATCTACCATTTTTACTTTCATAGATATTTTAATCCGAAGTTTAAATAAATTCGAATATTTAAATAAATTTGAATCAAAACTGCTTGTATCCTACTTTAGCTACCATATACCGATTTTATCAGTTTTAGAAATTGGTGATGATGCTGGCAGTGATGATGGTGCAAAAGTTGTTGAAATTATGGATAGAAATTGATTTTTCTGAGTGTACTTAACTTATTTTTGTAAAGCATCTTGTAATAATTCTGGAAATGTAATTTTTTTTCTTTTATGTAAAATAACTGAAATACATTATGTATAGTTATTTTATATAGATAATAAAAACAATTCTTGGTGTACATTATTTTTTTTTATATCACTATTATTATTTTTTTTTTGTCATTTCACTTTTTAATGTAAAATAGAACATAACTGTTACTTATTGATAAATAACTAAAAATATTTTTAAAATAAGACTTCTTAAAAAAAATTTCTCAGCAATGCCAAAATTGAGCGATCAAAGCTAAAGGAGTTTTCACTTCTACCGGCAGTTCCCTGACTGCTTTGAATTTTTTTTTTTTTTTATATTTGAAAAGGAAAAATTTTATTTCATTTCACAACAGTAATTAATTCATTTCGATTACAAAAATGAAGTGTTATTTAGTTGAACTTCTCTAAGTAAATGAAAGTGAATCCAAAGTAAATACTGAACCGAAGCGTTATACGTGTCCGCAAATTATCCGTTTCATTGAAGTGCTCTTTGGTAAACCACATTTTTTGTTTTTTGGTCTGACGTTAACACAAACAAAGCGGATGGTTTCCCAACTCGTGAACACGCAACGTACAACTTGAACTGCCCATGGTGAAAAACAATGTTTGTCTAAATTTATCCCGCAAACACTAAGCGATTGGCCTAGCGACATGTTAATTGTCATTGCGAACGCGAGGCGACCTGGAAATTGCAATCGTTTGAAATCAAACGGAAGATCAGTCGGAATCATTGGTATTCGAGGAATACATACATTTTCACTCTCCTTACTTTCCGTTAATTAATTGTTGCAAGCTCATCAATCAATTCGGCATCAGTCTTTTTACCGAAAGTCGAGTACCGTTTGCAAAGTCGCGGTGGATTTCAAATTACGCAATATCATAATAACTGTACCAACTTTGAGTTGCAAGTTATGTGGTGGAAATCCTGGTAACTCCAGAGAGTTCAAAAACTCCGTTGGATAATTTACTACATCATCGGGAAAATGGCTGGAATCGGGATCACTTCCATCGAACAATGGTTTCAGTGGCTGTGGTGGTGTAAGAAATGGATCCAGTTTGACTTTTCCACTTGCGCAGCACAATCCAGCCGTTTCTCTTTTGAACTTTAACGCATTGCAATATCGGCATATAGTCGTCATTGGTCCAATATCTAAATTTTCATCATCACTGTAGTTCGCAGTGGGATCATATTGGAATGCCAAGCGGTTGTATGATGCCAATGATCTTCGTGTGCTCACGCGTTGTCTCAATCGGGCATTTTCTCTTATATTTTGTCTTTCTTCGCTTAAGTTCTGTGAATACACTTGTTGCTGGCTTGCATGTCTTGTGCGGCGGCCGATGTTCGCACGTCGTCCTCTAGGCATTTTGGACTATGGACAGAGTGGTGAATGTAACCTCAAATGCACGATCCACATAATTTATACAGTTCAACTTACCACCTTAAAGACAAATGCCTGCTGTTGAAATTGAATAAAAATTTGCACAATACACGTGATTGATTTGATGGTTTCCAATTGAAATGTTAGGAAACTTTTTTACTTTTTTTTTTTTTACAATTTCACAGTGAACACAATACCGGTTTGTCACTTGAAATTAACTGAGCAGAGAACAATGAGTAGCTGTCAAACAATGTATCACGTACCGGCGCCATCTACTTAAAATATTGGTTTGTAGTACATGCTATGTATCAAAGATGGCGCTGTATGTGAAAAAAGATTTTCCCGCTTTTCTGTTGAAATTGTTCCTGAATTTTCTTTGCTATAAACCTCACGGAGCCCGAGACCTTTCCAACGAATGCAAAACCGTGGAAATCGGTTCGTGCGTTCTGGAGTTATAGCGTCAGGAAGGAAAACCCGACTTATTTTTATATAGTATATATATATATATATATATACATACAGTTTTGAACGGACCTCATTTTCGTCATCTACTAGGTAGGATCGATGGACATTTGAGGAAAAATTTTGAAAATTCCGTCATGAGTACAACCTCAATAGCTGATTTCCCTTAAGGGAAATCTGCTAAAATGATGTTTTTTACCTACTTCGAGGAATGTAGTTACATACGTTTTGTGAATGTAATTAAAGGATCAAATGATATCTCTTATTGATTTCATTACTTCATTTAAATTGCTGCTCTTAAGCAACTTGCATATCTCAAGGTCCACGCATAAGTGCAAGTGTTAGCCAGGTTCTGTCAGGTTTCTGGGGCAAACAGCAGACGAATGGACACTCCCGACTTCGATTCTTTACCAGTCTTGTTGTTTTAGCAGATTTCCCTGACGGGAAATCAGCTATTGAGGTCGTACTCATAAAGCGTGTTTCGAAAAATTTCTTCAAATGTCCATCGATCCTACCCAGGAGATGTCGAAAATGAGGTCCGTTCAAAATTATATATATATTGATATATATATATATATATTTGTCTGTTACGGACCAGTGGGAGGGGGGGTTTAGAGGGGAGGATTTTCGAAAATTCAAAATATCTCCGTTACTATACGTCGGATCGAAACGTTATATAAAATCAATCTTATTGCAAATTAAATTTACTATAAATATTGTTATATACATTTATTCTCTATCTTGAATATTAGCTGAGATATTTGCACTTTTATTAAGTGTAACGGACGACTGAGTTTCCCGCCAAAAGCTAGTTCGGCCGTTTTCGTAACTAATCAGCACTCGTATGGAGATTTTTCTATTGTATAACTTTACGTCGGAACTCTGCTTAGTTTATGCAGCCCCTGCGTGACGGACTTTTTATGTTAAGAGAAAGTCAAGTTCGTTAATGGCAGAAATCGGACAATTGGCTAGGGGGTGGGGGTTTAGTGGATGAAATTTCGAAATATGTCAGTCATAATAAGTGGGATCGAAAAATTGTTATATACATTTATAATAACCGAAATATTTGCATTTTTTCAGTTTTCAGCCTTCAGTAAACCCCCTACTCATGTCACATAAACAAATTATTCTGATTCATTATAAATTATAGTATTAGATATAGTAAATAGTTTTCAATAAAATCAATATGCTATATTCAAATAAGTTTTAATTTCTTTTCTTTACAGTGAAGAATATTTCTGCCTAACTGTTCAGCTGTGAGAGGTTGGGAGATCTGTTTGTTTACAGTTCAGACGCCTTCCGTTGAGAGGTTATTAAAATTGACTGAAAGATTTCTGACTACCGTTTGTATTTTTTACTTAATATTCAGGGTGGTGTTAAGTATTACCAGTATGTAGATTTATTTATTTAAAACTTCACGAGGAAAATCTGCTTAGTTTACGCAGCCCCTGCGTGACGGACTTTATTCTAATAAATTATGAGTTTAGGTAATAACTAAATTTTATAATAAATGATAAATAAAAAGTATATTCAAAACGGAATTAATACTTATATAATTCAAATGAAAAACTTCTTGCCCAGTAAAATAAAACCTAAATCTTATAAAAATTTCGGGGAAAAGGTATTTGCACATCACAATTTTTCTTCATTATTTGTGATTTAATATTTTGTAGTCTGTTTGTCTTAATTACCGCTTGTAAACATCTAGGCGTTCAGTGAATAAGGTTTTTAAATAAATCTGGATTGATTTTTTACCATTCTTATATTAAAGAATTCTTGAGGTGGTGCCTTCCAGTTATGTGGTGTTTTGGCATATTTTGGTCTAACGATTGGAATAAAATTTCAATTATATTCAAGTCTGACAGTGGAGGGGTGTGCAGTTGTTGACATACATTAAACATTAACCGTCCTTTAGTTTTATTGGCTGTATTCTTTAGTTCCATTGGCTGTATGAGTAGAATCATCTTTCTTGTTTATAAACTCAATATGTTAGTTTATATTAAGTTAGTTATCCAATTTAGCTGCATTTGCTTAGATTTTGTCTCCAACATACTCACATAATCTTCTGCATATAAAATACATCAATAGGTACAAAATTTTTAATTCCATTAAAGATCATGCTAAGTATCCCCTAACAATTGCATCCCCATGTTTCACTGCAACCCTAACGTTTTGCTTTTGCAGTTCCTCATTTCTCCTCCTACGCCAAATAGACTTTCGTCCATCAGATCCAAACAAATTGAACTTACTCTCCTCAGAGAACAGCACATTTCCCCAGAAAATGTTACTGGTTTGTTTATGTATTCTCTAGAAAAAAAAACATTTTTTTGAAATTGGTCTCAGTAATATAAGGTAATTTCTGGAGACCTTTCTTTAAAGACCTTTAGAATTGAAACATTCCTTACCGTTCTCGTGCTGATATATGCCTCAAAAGATGATTAGTTCAAATCAGCTATGACACCTGCACTTAAAGCTGGGTTTTAAAACCTTTATTTTAATTTTTATTTCCATTCATTCAATTAGTATCCTGCCACAACCTTTGCGACGGTTATTTAAATTTGAACGTAATTCTTCATATCTCTTAATTACCTACCCTACATTAGAAAAATGAAGAACCAAGAAATCTCATATTTCACGATACGGTGTTCGTTAGTTGCGTGATAAAATCACTTTTTCGTGAATGTCAGGAGTCAGTACTTGTTTATGGCGTTATTAAGCAGTTAGAAGTTTTTGGATCTTATTTAATTGAAATCTTTTAGAACACTGGTAAATAGGAACAGGATTAAACTCTAGGAAGTTAAAACAACAAGTAAACAAACGGGCCTTTGTAATTATGTACGAACAATGTAAGTGTGCAAATACTTTTTTTCCTAGTGTTTATGTTATTTTAAATATGTTTTTTTAATTATGATCAAGGCTTTCAATTGAATGTTTACTGTTATTTAACAAGTTTTAGTTGTACTTATTATTGGGTAAACTCAAATGAATTGTTTTCAATTTTCAATTTATTATTTAAAGAAAAAACGGGGTGTGCAAATAATTTTTCCCCCCACTGTACAAGGATTTAATATTTACTGTTATTTAACAAGTTTTACTTGTTTTATAACAACAACAAAAATGTTGACTTTTATTATGCAAACATTTTAACTTTTTAAGCAAATTGATACGGTATATTTATAGCACGGATTACTTCCATCTTTTTTCTACTAAATATTCTAAATTTCAAACTACGCGCATAAAAAGCTTTTGACTATGAAGCGAAAGCTATTTGGGTCATTTCACCCTATCGAGCATAGAATGTTTTGATTTACCTCGGATGAATAGGCCTTTTTTGACGAGATGTAGCAACCAATTTATTATAGATATTCGCCAATTGGAATTTCTGTTTTTTCTCTATATCCAATAATTCATGTTGATAATAAACTAACTATATATNCTAATAAATAAGGGGCTTTAACGGAGAGATATTGAAACTACTTAGACTCAATAGCAATTCCAGTTGAATTTGACAAAATTAAAGGCAAGGAACACAAAATCTTTGAATAACTAGAATTTTCCTATTTTAGAAGATTTCCCTTAAGGGAAATCTGCTATTGGGGTTGTCCTCATGACGGAATTTTCGAAATTTTTGTTCCAATGTCCATCGATCCTACCTAGTAGATGACGAAAATGAGGTCCATTCAAAGCTGTATCTATATATATATATATATATATATATATATATATATTATATATATATGTATATATATATGTCTTATATATTTGTCTTTTACCTCTCTAGCTGTCCCAATTTTTTTTTAATCGTTACCAAACTCTTTATTTAGTCTTTTTATTTAAAAATAAATATCAAGTTCGTTAATGGCTGAAATCGGAAAAGTAGAAGGGGGGGGTTTAGACGATAGAATTTTCTAAAATTCGAAATATTTCCGTTACTATACGTCGGATCAAAAAATTGTATAGAACCAATCTTATTGCAAATAATTAAATTTACTATTGTTCTATACATTTATTCTCTATCTTCAATATTAACCGAGATATTTGCATTTTATTAATTGTGGGCCGATAACGGATGACTGAATTTCCCGCCGAAAGCTAGTTCGGCCCTATGCCGTAACTTTTCGGCTCTTAGCTCTACAAATTGTTGTCACGCAATTTGTAGCGATTTACACCCTCCATCACACAAACCAAATGGTATAAAATATTCCAAATTATTGAATATAGTAAATACAAATCTATAGTTGCTGCTGGGAGATATCACTAGTAGAAAATAAATAGGAACTAATGAATAAAAATATTTAAAACAAAAGCGTAATGTTAAATTCGAAAAGAAAAAATATTTTATAAAAGTCAATAAAACTATGATTAGTAATAATTTAAAATAAATAAACAAGAATTTATTTAAAAGTTGTTAAACTTTTTTTCACAAGCATTCAGAATTACACATACACACGAGTACGACCTCAATAGCTGATTTCCCTTAAGGTAAATCTGCTAAAATGGGCACATATTTACTTTATCCTCTTTAACAGCCGGGGACAAACAGTTTAATAAAAGTAGAAATTTTGAAAATTGCGAACCTTTTTCACGAAGTTGCTTTTTAAACTTGTTTCTTAAAGTAAGTAATCGTACACTTCCAAAAACGTAACTCGGGGTCTTATTTTTTGGGAAGGAAAAGTGTATTGATAATTTTTTTTATCTGAGAAAGCAATAACGATTTATTTATTGTAAGACTTTGAGGACTCTTTATTGTAATTACTGTTCTGTCAAAGGCCTTATGGAATATCATATATGGCGGCTTTCCCTTTACCTCGGGCAGGTATATACCTCTATCCTGGACGATCTGACAGCCTGCTTAGTATACTTGAATACCAAATCCTCTCTGATATTGCCTATCAATGAAGCCACTGCGCACACATTTGCATGAACCAAAGAGAACGTAAACACCAAACCCCTTCAACATACTTCCGCGTGCTTCTTATCCATGATCTTCCCCTTGTTATAACATTCTCGATTATCCCTTTCTCCTGTATGAGGTCATTCACCGCAAACGTTGGAAGAAACGGTCTTTTATAAAAAGCAAAAGGACTCACTTTTCTTTATGCTGACATATCCTTCTAGTTCTTGTTTTTATTTTTTTTTTTAGCAGATTTCCCTTAAGGGAAATCAGCTATTGAGGTCGTACTCATGACGCGAGTTTCGAAAAATTTCTTCAAATGTCCATCGATCCTACCCAGGAGATGACGAAAATGAGGTCCGTTCAAAATTTTATATCTCTCTCTCTCTCTCTCTCTCTCTCTATATATATATATATATATATATATATATATATATATATATATATATATTTGTCTGTTAACGCTCTAGCGGTCGCAATTTTTGTTTGATCGTTACCAAACTCGGAATTTAATCGTTTTATGTAAAAAGGAAGATCAAGTTCGTTAATGGCTGAAATCGGTCCAGTGGGAGGGGGGGTTTAGAGGGGGGATTTTCGGAAAATTCGAAATATCTCCGTTATTATGCGTCGGATCGAAAAATTGTATAGAACAAATCATATTGTTAATTAAATTTACTATAAATATTGTTCTATACATTTATTCCCTATCTTGAATATTAACCGAGATATTTGCATTTTTATTAAATTTGGGCCGGTAACGGATTTTTGAGTTTCCCGCCAAAACCTAGTTCGTCCCTTTGCCGTAAGTGTTGGGCTCTTGTATGGAGATTTCTCTATTGTATTACTTCACGTGGGAAATCTGCTTAGTTTACGCAGCCCCTGCGTGACGGACTTTTTTTTTTTCTTTTTTCTTTTTTCTTTTTTTTTTTTTTTTTTTTTTTAACGGGCTATAAAGTATTGAATATTATCGTATTAGATATTTTATTACTCAAGATTCCTTTGTCTGTAATTATGATTTGCTAGGAATTTTTGGGTTTTAAGTAGAAGGGGTTAGGGAGACTGACGTCATAGGGCGTTACCGTGAGTAGCTGGTAAGAGTAAGAGATGTGAGATCTTCAAACCTGTTTAAAGTACGGAGAAAATTTTATGCCTAGTCATCAGTTAAGAAATTATTCACAATTGTAAACTGTAGGTTGTTTACAAGTGAGTAAATGTAAAGTGGTTTATATTTACTTATCTTGTCACAAACATAGTTTTGGATCAACCCAAATGAACTAAAGCACTAACTACCAAGGTTTTACTACCTTACTACGACGTTTGAAGTCTTGAAGGTAGAATTCTGGCATTTAACTTGGAAGCTTACTCATCAATCAGGTATGCTATATATATATATATAAAATTGTAACCTCTGTCTGTACATTGATTTTTTTCGCGAAATTTCACGATAACTTTTCGTTTCACATGTCATAGACACCATATCTGCATTTTGTTTCTTTCGTGTATGTTTGTTTGTTTGTTTGTTACCTTTTCACGCATAAACGGCTGAACCGAATTTTATGAAACTTGGTATGTATATTACTACTAACCCAACTTAGACTTTAGGCTATATTAATTTTCTCTGAGATGAACAGGAGTGGGGGTTATAAGGGAAGCCCGAAATTAAAAATAGCGATATTTCATTTTCTATTGGTTTCTCGGTAAATATGCACATAACAAAAGTTGTTTATTTTGTTATTTAGAGTAACTTTTGTTCTATACATTTTTGTCATATACCGAAGTTTAAATGCGTTATACGCTAAACATTATAGTGGGAGTCAACAATATTATTTGCCAAAAAAGACTCAACCGAACTAAATAAAACTCGGTATATGTATTAGCAGTGAGGCCTTCATTATAATAAGCCATACCAACATTTCTATGGACGGGTAGGAGTGGGGGTTATAAGGGAAGCCTGAAATTAAAAATAGCGATATTTCGTTTCCTATTGGTTTTTCCGCAAATATAAACATTACAAAAGTTGTTTATTTTGTTATTTGGAGTAACTTTTGTTATATACCCTTTTGTCGTATACCTAAGTATAAATGAGTTATACGTTAAAACTTTAGCGGGCACTAACGGCTGAACCGAACTTAACAAAACTCGGTATGTCAATTAGCATTAATTCTTCCATGATTATAAGTTATATTAAAATTTTTAGGTTCGAACGGGAGGGGGGTTAAAAGGGAGGCCTGAAATAAAAATTCACCATATTTACATGTATAAGAGACGGGAAATATAAAAATATCGAAGACTGTGAAGCCTTATCGAACAAATAATTCTATTATTAGCAAATCCACGGCAAAGATGGGTATCAATCCTAAACACTGGGACGGGTAAATGTCAAAATATTGTGCAATGTAAAGCCTGCTAAAAAATACCATAACCATTCAGCCTCAAATCAATTCCCGGGCGAAGCTGGGTATCTGAGCTAGTATATATATATATATATATATATATATATATATATATATATATATATATAAATATATGAATATTATAACAAGGTTATCATACTGAGAAGTATGATAGCCGTGTTATAATATTGTTACAATTATTACAAGACCTTGTTTTCTAGAATTCTTTTGGATTTCATACAAAACTTTAGAGTTTTCATCACTGCACAATTTATTTAACCATGCAGTACACACTTGGTTATTTTATTCTTAACTACTTTTCACAGTATGCACTGATAGGTTCACTGTTCTTCTCATTCCACAGTCCCATATCTTACTCAATATCACTGAAGTTCACAAAAACACGGGACTGCACTGTCCTTTACTTAAATGCGGCACTACACTGTTATTAACAAAGAACATGGGACAGCACTGTTCTTCGCATAAAACACTTTACCGCACTCCAACTGAAACGCACTGTTCACTAGAGCAGCACTGAACGCACTGTTATTCACTTGATGAGAGCTGATAACAAACTAATTCTCGTTTTTTTATTTTTTTTATCCGAGATCCAGTAGGGAATTAGATGGCGGTTGGGAGACCTGCCGTGGTTGTCCCGACACACACTGGAGCGATCCTTCAGTAATGTTGGACATTGGGGGAAAAAATAAAAGTTTTAATTTGGGATTTTGATTGTATTGTTAGGACCAGATAAACCCTTTTCAATTGAGCAGATTGATTTTTAGCCATATTATTGCAATGGTTTTTACATAATGCCTGGTTATAATTGCTATGTTAAAAAAAAGCCTTGGCTTAATTAATTCGTCATGAAACTCTTATTTAACTTTTATAAATTATTGTTGCTTCCAGTACACATTAAGTGATATTATAACAAATCCAAAAACTGGTAACAAAATGTTTTTAAAAATTCCTCTAATTTTTTTTTTTTTTTTTACATACGAACTGAAAAATAATTGTATTTAATTTTGAATTCGCAAAACGCTTGTAGTTGTTCTTGAAACAATACCACTTGGTCATGGCTTTTTCGAGTATATGTCTGTTAATTTAACACCAACGTTCCGTGCAGATCTTGCCGAAACTTGCCTATTCATTAAATATATTTAACTTGTTATGTTGTTAACACTTTCGGCGCGGAAGACGTATTATACCTCCCGCGGTACCTTTATAATAAAAACTTTTCGAAATTTTAGAAATGTTTGATATTACTTCCGCTAGCTTTACAGACAATTCTTTCATTATTAAATTTAAATACAATATAAGTTTTTTTTTAATTTTTATTTTTTTTATATATATATATTTTTTACAATTTTAGTATTGCGATTGTTGAACTTCAATTTGATTAAAAAAATAAAAATTCAAAAACAACTTTGTTTGATATTATGTGGTCCATACAAATCACAATTCACTACTTTATAGTAAGCGATACATAATTCTTGTATGTTACACATTTAAAATTCATCCTACCGTTTATATCGCATCTGGCGCGAAAAGTGCTTAAAAAAATTGCTGAACAGGACATATCAAATAGAGTATTACATTTGCCTTAAAATGACACCAGAATCACAACACTTCTTCAAGGACCAGTAGAAACGGAGAGATATTAAAGTGAATGTCCGGCTTAACCTATCAACTCGCTCTCGCTCACCAGTGTTTTGCAGAGCTGTTCCCCCTTCGTACTTGAACTCTCTGTTGGTTCTAATTTTCAAAGGTGTGTTGTGAGTTGGAGTGAAAAATAGAACTTGGTTGTGGGTTACCCGCCAACTGGCGGTACCGGGTGAACTAATTCTCGGGACGAGCTGAGGCGCTTTTATAGCCGGGCGGTAAACATCAAAGGGAATTGTCTAGATACGCCTAGTCCCGGACGGGTATTGCCGAGAACGGGCTAGACCATAGGTCGGCTCCTTTCATCTCCTTCGTACTTCTTAACCCTCCAGTCTCTGGGTCGCAGCTAGACCTGCAGAGGGCCAGGATAAAGACAGACTTTTTATTGATACCACGCCTGCATTCTGTTTATCCCCTTGAGAGGGGCCATTTTCAGTAATTTTCTGCTTTGTGTTCATGGGCTTAGAAATCCCCTACTTTAGTCTATTTGCCATCCTTCATCCAGACTCGACTGGTCCCTAAGGTGGCTTGGTGAGGCCGACCTGCGCACCAATTGCGCCTAATTTCGAAGATGAATTTTTTTTCAAGAATATATTGCTATTGCATCGTTTCTTTTCCTAAGATTAATGCCTATTTATCTGTAGAAGAAGTTCGTCGGATATCTTGAAGAATAAGTGCTTAGTCTACACTTCTGGCCACTTCTCAGGCCGAGATGCGGCCTTATCCAATTTTAATTGTTAGAGCAGATTTCCCATACGGAATCAGCTTATTGAGGTCGTACTACTGACGGAATTTTCGAAAAATTTCTTCAAAATGTCCATCGATTTTGCGATCCCTGGACCCAGGAGATGTTACGATAATGAGGTCCGTTCAAAACTCTATATATTATATATAAAGATCTAGATATATATATATATATATATATATATATAGACATATATATATATTTGTCTGTTAACACACTAGCGGTCGCAATTATAGTTTAATCGTCACCAAACTCGGAATTTAATCGTTTTATGTAAAAAGGAAGATCAAGTTCGGTAACGGCTGAATATCGGACCAAAGGGGGAGGGGGAGGGTTTAGAGGGAAATTTTTCGAACAGTCGAAATATCTTTCGTTATGTATGGCATCGGATCGAAAAATTGATATAGAACACAAATTTTATTGGACAGTTAAAATGTACTTTAAATATTGAGATTTAATAATGCATTTTATTGCTCTGATCTATAGAATATTAACCGAGATTATTTGCATTTGTAATCTGCATGTTCAGGACTTGTCCCGCCGGAGCTCTGGTGCGCCTTTTACGCTTAAACTATTCGTCCACCTCGTGAATAGGTTTAGATGTTAGGTTAACTGTTTTTTTTGGGGCTAGAAACTACCTGGGTTATTAAAGCCCTAAATAAGGTTTTAGGTTGAGAGGTTTCTTACTACTATAAGTGTTATTCGGCAGATTTCTCTGTTGTTAAAACTTCACGTGGGAAATCTGCTTACTTTACGCAGCCCCCACTGCGTGACGGACGTTTTAGTTTAAGCTTCATTCTATTTTAATAAAGTTAATAATTTTACGTACTAAATAGCATATTTGTTTTCTTTTAGATCCTATGCAAATTCTGTCCTACACAGCGTTTTAAATTAAAATTAATTAGATGGGGACAGTGGGGGGGGCTAAAATATGTGGGCGGCCTCTCAGGCCGTGTGCGCCCGATTTTGTTTCGTCCAGAGGTGCGCCCGACGGAGGGTTAAATATGTGATTAACTCTGATTAATTTTTCATGTACGTAGTTTTCGCAAAAATATATGGACGGATGTATAAATGCGAAAAGAGAAGCAAAAATATTTAAAAATAATAATTCATAATTGTTAGCAAAGACATCTAGAATAATGATATAACATCATTGTGTGTGTATTTCTTGGTTATTATACCTTTTTATTTTTAAATTATTAATTTAGTTATTAACTAATTTGAAAGTTCTCACCACCAAACTAGCAATATAGCATCAGGATAAATTTATTTAATACACTATTCTTTGTATGTACATGGACAAACTTTGAAATCTTGAGAAATATCCTTTATGACTTCAAGAATATTTTTGATTCAATTCACCGGTTTAAAAAAACAACAACAACAAAAAAACGAAACAGATTTTTATTCTTTGAAGAAAACTTTCTACTTGTTTTCTGGGATATAATATTCTAAAGGTTCAAAAATATTCCCCCAATTTCTTACTTAGTTTGTGGTTTTCATTCGTTCTGATGAAGTTGTTTATCTTTTCTTCTTTCTTTTTTAAGAGAAAAAACGCTTTAATTAAATTTACATTCACTTGAATTTAATTCCATCTCATTTCTGTTATTTTTTATTTTTTTTGGGGGGTTCTTGTCGATTCTTGTGTTACTTTCTTGGGAGATCGAATATAACTCCTCTAGAGTGTTATTAAAACGAATATTTTCCTCCAAAATAGTATGTAGCATTCAATAATCTTGGTCGTTGATTACATTAGATAAAGAAGGACTTCTTGACTGTGAATGTGGGGAATTTGGTTCAGAGGGACTCACATAATTAGGCAATTTTTATGTCTGTGTCTTTGTATGTGTGTCTGTGTTTTAGCAGATTTCCCTTAAGGGAAATCTGCTATTGAGGTTGTACTCATGACGGAATTTTCGAAA
The DNA here is from genome assembly GCA_019009955.1 of Riptortus pedestris. Taxonomy (NCBI): domain Eukaryota; kingdom Metazoa; phylum Arthropoda; class Insecta; order Hemiptera; family Alydidae; genus Riptortus; species Riptortus pedestris. The sequence continues at coordinate 11,151,655 of CM032228.1, forward strand.
TTTTTCTTCAAATGTCCATCGATCCTACCTAGTAGATTGCGAAAATGAGGTCCGTTCAAAACTGTATATATTATATATCTATAAATATATATATATATATAGTATATATATATATATATATATATATATATTGTCTGTTACCGCGTTGCTCTAGCGTGTCGCAACTTTTGTTTGAAATCGGTATACCAAAACTCTCGAGGTATTTAGTTCGTATAATGTAAAAAGAAAGGGGGATCAAGTTCCGTTCATGGCTGAATTCGGACCCAGTGGGAGAAGAGGGTGGTTTAGGAGGGAGGAGGATTTTCCTAAAAATTCGAAATATTTATCTCCGTTACTATAACGTCGGGATCGAAAAAGTTGTATAGAATAAATCAGTATTGCAAAATAAATGTACTAGATAAATATTGTTATATACAAATAAAGGGTTAGAACCGCCAATATAAATGATATTGTCATACCTCTCGGTGGAGACCGTCGTCATTGGCTGATGGTTGAGTACCGCTGGCAAGCGCTTTCGATGCGATGGCATCATCTTCAAGCCTGTTGATAGTGTACTGAGTTGCTTGTCCGTAAGTCAATTGGTTTTATGCTCTGTTCACCGTATTAGTTGTTTACGTTTAGTCCAGATCTGTTTACTTACCATTAAGATCTGCCACACGAGGGATGTTGATGTTCAGGTAAATTGTTTTCGTGTGGTGTTGTTTGGGTTGTTTACGTTTGAATCGAGATCTGTTTACTTACCACTCAGATCTGTCAACGGGTGTGTTAGTGTTCAGGTAAATTGTTATGTGTGGTGGGTTGTTAACGTTTGTTAGATCTGTTTACTTACCATTCAGATCTGTCAAACGAGGTGCGTTTAGACTAGTGTTCAGGTAAATTGTTATCGTGTAGTGGGTCATTGTCCTCATCCGTATGGGTGTTTACATTTGGTTTTTCTGGTAACTACCTGCGTCGTCGCTTAAACTGTTGGTAATCCTGGGTGATTCCGTCCGTTGGCGTCTTCCGTTTATTAATCCTTTTAGAAGTTGTAGTGGTCTGAAGATCGTGTCCGAGCTAGTGTTGAGCTGTTCATTGATGATGTCTCCGTTGAATGTCCGTTGTTTGTATATCTCCATATTCTCTAGTATATCCAATCGTCGGCCTTTCGTTTGTCGGTGTAGAAGTTTCATGCTGTCGGCTATACTCGTCGGGTCGTGGCAATGGTCGTTCAGGTGGTTGGCGAAATTGGAATCTCGTTTGTTAAGTCTGAACGAGCGGATATGTTCGGTGTATCGCGTTTTCAATCTCCTTCCAGTTTGTCCAATGTATGTGTTGTTACAGCTGCACGTAAGTTTATATACTCCGTTCATATTGAAGATGTCCTTGTTCTCGATGTCATTTATGAGCTTCTGCCGTAGGTTGTTGTTGGTTCTGAACGTAGTGTGAAGTCCTTCTTTCCGAAGTGCGTTTGTGATTTTATAGAACACCACAGAACTTGTGAACAAACTCGCAGGTGTACGGATCTCAGAACGAACAAGACTAGTGTCGTTCGACATCAAAGACCTATACCCATCTATACCAGTGCAAGAAACCATCGACATTCTCACTACAGGACTCAGCGACTTATACGATGATGACTACATCAGGGAAATCGCTGACCTGACGAAGACAGTGCTGAAACAGAATTACTTCCGCTTCAACAACGAGATATATATACCCACAGACGGTCTCGGAATGGGAAATCCCACTTCTTCTATACTTACGGAAATATTTATTCAACACATCGAAGATACGCACATAGAAAAACTCATGGATAAACATCAAATTACAAGATATTTCAGATTCGTAGATGACACCTTTTGCATCGTGGAAACAGATGACATCAACGGGATTTTGAAAGACCTCAATAAACTCCACCCCAACATACGCTACACCATGGAGCCTGAAAACGAAGGAACACTAAACTTCCTTGACCTCATGATTACCAGGAAAACTGACAGATTGGAGTACGGCATATATAGAAAACCTACATCCACGGATACAACAATACACGCCACTTCAAACCATCCAACTCAACACAAACTAGCTGCATTTCGCCACATGCTACACAGACTACATACCCTTCCGCTCTCAAAAGAAAACTACGACAAGGAGTTGAATACAATACACGAAATAGCCTACAATAACGGCTACAAACGACACACGATCGATAAGTTACTCAAGAAAATAACTAGTAACGCCAAGCAAGACGCGAGCACTTCGGCTGAACCAATCACCAAACGCCACGCAATCACATACATGGGTCCGGATACATATATAATCACAAACGCACTGCGGAAAGAAGGAATTCACACTACGTTCAGAACCGACAACAACCTACGGCAGAAGCTCATAAATGACATCGAGAACAAGGACATCTTCAATAATAACGGAGTATATAAACTTACGTGCAGCTGTAACAACACATACATTGGACAAACTGGAAGGAGAATTGAAAACGCGATCCACCGAGCATATCCGCTCGCTCAGTACTTAACAAACGAGATTTCCATTTCGCCAACCACCTAAACGACCATTGCCAAGAACCCGAACGAGTATAGCCGACAGCATGAAACTTCTACACCGAAACAAACGAAAGGCCGAACGATTGGTTATAATAGAGAAATGATGGAGATATACAAACAACGGACATTCAACGGAGACATCATCAATGAACAGCTCAACACTAGCTCACAGACACGATCATCAGACCACTACAACTTCTTAAAAGGAATAATAAACGGAAGACTGCCAACAGACGGAAATCACCCAGGATTACCAACAGGGTAAAGCGACGACGCAGGTAAGTTCCATATAGTACTTAAATCATTTATTTATTCATTTTTCTATGATACAATAATGTTTAATGTATAATAATCAATGACACAAATATTTAACATCATAGCTCGTATCTACATATCATTTGTATTAGAACACCATACCATCCTACACATTAACACTAGAAATGTAAACACCCATGACGGATGAGGACATTGACCCACTACAACGAAAACAATTTACCTGAATACTAGTCTTAAACTCACCTCGTTTGACAGGATCTTAAAGGTAAGATAAACAAGATTCTAATAAACGTCGAACATTCCACCAACACATAACAATTATACCTGACAACAACTAACACAGACCCCGTTGACAGATCTGAGTGGTAAGTAAACAGATCTCGATTCAACGTAAACAACCCACCACACGAAAACAATTTACCTGAACATCAACATCCCCGTGTTACAGATCTTAATTGTAAGTAAACAGATCTGGACTAAACGTAAACAACTAATACGGTGAACAGAGCATAAAACCCACTGACTGACGGACAAGCAACTCAGTACACTATCAACAGGCTTGAAGATGATGCCATCGCATCGAAAGCGCTTGCCAGCGGTACTCAACCATCAGCCAATGACGACGGTCTCCACCGAGAGGTATGACAGTTATGTACATTGTTTCAATATCTTGATTATTAACTGAGATATTTGAACCCCCCCCCCCCCCCCCCCCCCCCCCCCCCCCCCTATTTTTCTGTTTTCAGCTTCTGAGATGAGATCGGCTAACTACGGGTCTAGTCGTGAGTTTCCGTCAAGAGCTAGTTTCTCAGGTCCGTTCCCATAACTATTTAAGTCTCTATTCTGAAATTTGTCTATTGTAAAACTTCACGTGGGAAATCTGCTTAGTTTACGCAGCTCCTGCGTGACGGACTTTTTAATTATATAATACTTCCTGTTGTTGTCGGCCTCCAAATAGTGCCTTCTCAAAATATTTATTTATTTATTTGAGATGCCGCTATAATGGCGATTCATCTTTTAACATGTTTGAGTATAGTTTTACAAAATTAAATAAATATTAAAATTTTTACACAGCTAAATTTTACAAATGTACTAAATAAATAGAATGGACAAAACTAAATATAAATTGTTAGTATATTGACAACATGAGGGAAAAAAAGTAAAAAAATATTAAAAGAAATAGTTAAACTGGGAGGAGGCAAAACTTATATTCCACAGTGCTTGCTATATACAACCTTCATAATCGTAAATAATAGCTTTTATATTTCATCAAATAATCCATTATTTCTTAAATACTTAAAAACATCTTCAATAAATTGGCTACTGTCGGACAGTAGTTCACATTAATTTGTGGGCCATGGGTACGTTTTCACTTGTGTGCAGTCAGTTAGTATGTGTTTTACAGTCAGCGTTCTGTTGCAGTAGCGACATATAGGTTCATCTTGTCTGCTCATTAGATATGAATGCGTTAGTCTAGTGTGTCCTGTGCGTAGGCGTGTAAGTACAATTTCTTCTCTTCTAGAGTGTCTCCACCCCCCCCCCCCCCCACCCCCCCCCCCCCCCACCCCCCCCCCCCCCCACCCCCCCCCCCCCCCACCCCCCCCCCCCCCCACCCCCCCCCCCCCCCACCCCCCCCCCCCCCCACCCCCCCCCCCCCCCACCCCCCCCCCCCCCCACCCCCCCCCCCCCCCACCCCCCCCCCCCCCCACCCCCCCCCCCCCCCACCCCCCCCCCCCCCCACCCCCCCCCCCCCCCACCCCCCCCCCCCCCCACCCCCCCCCCCCCCCACCCCCCCCCCCCCCCACCCCCCCCCCCCCCCACCCCCCCCCCCCCCCACCCCCCCCCCCCCCCACCCCCCCCCCCCCCCACCCCCCCCCCCCCCCACCCCCCCCCCCCCCCACCCCCCCCCCCCCCCACCCCCCCCCCCCCCCACCCCCCCCCCCCCCCACCCCCCCCCCCCCCCACCCCCCCCCCCCCCCACCCCCCCCCCCCCCCACCCCCCCCCCCCCCCACCCCCCCCCCCCCCCAATGCTAAAACGAGATATATAATGAAAATATAAAAGACTCCTCAAAATAGATATTATAAAAAGCGACGTGTTTGAAGTAAGATAGTTTAACTGTTAAGTCCTTCTTGGAGGAATTGGCATTTGGCATGTTAAAATTACCTTTTGAATATATTTTCTAGAAGTAGATAGACGTGCCTTCTGGTCCTAATGCAGCCTCCGACCGAGTCAAATGTAATTGCAACGGCAAATTAGGTTTTAAAGCTCTTTTCTATCATCTCATTTACTCTCTCCCCTCGACCCTTCACATTTTAATGCCACAATTTCTTTTTATCATTTAACTACATTGAGCTATCGCAAGGAACAACACATTACGCCATATTACTATTCTAAATTATATTTGATACCCATTTCGTAATTGAAAAGTAAGAGCAAAGAATACGAAAATTTTAAAATAAAACATTGCATTGTTTCCTGACTGCCTACTCGAGTAATAACTTTACTTTATGGGCACATTATTATGTACTAGCAAACGAAACATCAGAATAATATTGGTTAACTATGTTTTAGCAGATTTTACTTATGGGATCCTCAGCTATTGAGGTCAGGATGCGATTTTCGAAATTTTTCTTCAAATGTCCATTGATCCTACCCAGTAGATGACGAAAATAAGGTCCATTCAACATTATATATATACTAGCTTCGCTCGGGAATTCATTTGAGGTTTAATGAGGATGTGTTTTTTTTTTGGCAAGCATTTACTTTCCACAATACTTAAATATTTCCCGATGTATACCCGTCGTTGCTGTGGTTTTGTTAATAATAAAATTATTTGTAATGTAAGGCTTCACTGTCCACCATATTATTATATTTCCCGTCTCCTGTACATGGTTTTTTTTTATATATATATATATATATATATATATATATATATATAATCCATTATCGTAGGAAGTACTCTGTCCGCCAAACTATATTTGATTTAAACTTCCTTTCCCTTGATACGGTACAAAGACCAACATTGACTTAAAACCGAACAGAAAATGTAATATTGCGAATTTTTATTTCAGGCTTCTCTTATACCCCCCCCCTCCCGTTTGAACCTAACAAATTTAATATAGCTTATAATCGTTTAAGAATTAATGCTAATTCACATGCCGAGTTTTGTTATGTTCCGTTCAATCAATAGTGCCAAATGCAATTGTCGGCAACCGATTTAGTTTTCAGTGTATATCTCGTTTATACTTGGTATACGACAAAAGTGTATATAACAAAAGTTACTTTACATAACAAAATAAACAACTTTTGTCATGTACATATTTGCCGAAAAACCAATAGAAAACGAAATATCACTATTTTTAATACCAGAAAAATGTTGGTCCTCTCTAAAAATGTTGGCACAGCTTATTATCATGGGGGAGTTAGTGCTAACACACATACCGAGTTTTGTGGAGTTCCGTTCAATTGTTAGAGCCCAATAAAACGGTCGCCTCCCGCTTTGTATTTTAGTGTATATCTTGTTTATACTTTGTTATAAAAGAAAAGTGAATATAACAAACGTTATTTTAAATAACAAAATAAACAGCTTTTGTTATGTGCATGATATCCGAAAAACCAATAGGAAACGAAATATAGCTATTTTTAATTTCAGGCCTCCCTTACAACCCCCACTCCTGCTCGTGCCTAGAAATGTTGGTACAGCTTATTATCATGGAGGAGTTATTGCTAATTCACATACGGAGTTTTGTTTAATTCGGTTGAGTCTTTGGCACCAAATAAAATTGTTGATTCCCGTTTTTAGCATATAACATTTGTACTTCCGTATACGGCAAAGGTATATAACAAAAAGTACTCTAAATAACAAAATACTCAACTTTTGCTATCTGCGTATTTGAAGAAAAACCAAAGGAAACGAAATATCGCTATATTTAATTTCAGCCCTCCCTTATAACCCCCAATCCTGTTCGTCTCAGAGATTAATATAGCCTAAAGTCTAAGTTGGGTTAGTAGTAATATACATACTAAATTTCATAAAATTCGGTTCCGCCGTTTATGCGTGAAAATTTAATAAACAAACAAACAAACATGCACGAAAGAAACAAAATTCAGTGCCTATAACATCTGAAACGAAAAAGTATCGTGAAATTTTGAAAAGAAATCAATGTACAGACAGAAATTACAATTTTATATATATAACGCTCTAGTGGTGGCAATTTTTGTCTTACCGTTACCAAACTTGATATATAATCGTTTTATTAAAAAAGAAAGATCAAATTCTTTAATGGCTGAAATCGGATCCGGGGGAGGAGTTTTAGAGGGGAGAATTTGAAAATTCTTAATATCTCCGTTATTATACGTTGGATCGAAAAATTGTATAGAACCAATCTTATTGCAAATGTAATGTTCTATAAAAGTAGTTATGTACATTTTTTTTTCTGTAATCGTTGAATAATGGTAACATTACTAAACTGAAATGAGTGAAGAAAGTGAAACATTTTGCAATAGAGTGAAGAAAGTAATCACAAGTGAAGAAAGTGAATTGCCTTCTTAATTAGTAATAAGTATAAATTAAAAAATAATTTTAAGTTGGAAATTAAATGCTTTTAAATGTTTCTTAACATTGTAAGAATTTATTTTAACAAAATAAATTGAAATGTGAATGAATTATTGATGGAAATAATCAATATATTTTAAAATTTAAATATAATAATAATTACCTTCCTTGTTTATAACCTGCACTTGTTTATAACACCACTACTTCACAATCATCACTAGTTGTTTTATAACTATGCTTATAACCTTTCACAACCATGCTTATAACCTACCAACAACATAATCTTCACAACATCCTAATTTTGTTCATATTCTGGTTAGATCTGATCATGTATTACACGATTACAGAAAAAATTTAATATTACACTCGTGACGAATAGTAGAATTTACAACTCTTGTGAAATTACCAGACTCGCTTCGCTCCTGTGGGTAAACGTTTCACTCGAGTTGTAAAATGATCTACTTTCGTCACTTGTATAATAAATAACTATTTAGTATCTTGATTATAACCGAACTCATCTCATATTAACAATATGCTAATACGTTATGAACCAATTTATTTGAAGCCTAAATACCAAATATTGTTCTCATGGGACTTTTACGTTTTGAGATAAATGAAATACGTGGTGCACGTGGGGAAATCTATTTAGTTAACACAGCCCCTGCTTGACGGACATTTAGCAGATTTCTCTTAAGGGAAATCAGTTATTGAGGTCGTACTCATGAAGCGATTTTCGAAAAATGTTTTACATAGAAATAGAGTTGGTGAGATGAGATCATCAGAATGCACTATTAGCACATGGGGAATCTGCTTAGTTTACGCAGCCCCTGCGTGAAGGACTTTTAATAAATGCGCATGGATGGGAATTTTTCTAAACCTTAACGAGGGAAACAGATAAGGATATTTGAAATGCATAGCGAATGGAATTTCCTCTTTGAAAACGGCTGACTCTAAATATACAAGTATATTTTCATCAAATACTTTTATTCATCATAATTGTATATGCTCATCATATGCTTGTATTGTATATTCGATCTCAACTAAATAAATATTAATAAATTCAAATGGAATGTAAAGGAAATCTGCCAACTAAAATAAACATAAAATCGCTTATGGGAAATTACAGATAATAGTATATGATACGAAAGCTCTGCTTTGGTTGGTTATTTTACTGGATGGGTAAACAAAATGTGAGATATCAGGGAGAATCATGGCTTCCCCGCTTTAAAAGCTGAGTTTATTTAAGTTAACACATACAAACAATTTTCTTTTTCATACGAGTATAAATTATTAATGGGAAGCATTTAAAAAATATTGATATAGCTGTTTTCTCACTTAATATGCTGACATTTTTACATTTATGACTGTTTTCTAAATATGGGTTGTACTAATTATTATTTATTACGAAATAATATCAGGGGTCTTAATGTCTACTTTAATTATCTAGGACAGCTGACGGGGAAATTATGTGATATACCTTCTGAGTGTATTGATACAAACAAACAAAAAAGTCCGTCACGCAGGGGCTGCGTAAACTAAGCAGATTTCCCACGTGAAGTTTTACAATACAGAAATCCGCCCAATAACAAGTGTAGTAAGTAGTAAGGGATCACTAAACTTATACACGAGGGACGAATAGTTACGAAAACGGCCGTCGGAGCCCCCTACAGCTCACTCCTGCCGACCAATCCAGAATACAAATACAAATATCTCGGTTAATATTCAAGATACAGAATAAATGTATAGATCAATATTTATAGTACATTTAATTTGCAATAAGATTGAGTCTATACAATTTTTCGATCCGACGCATAATAATGGAGATATTTTGAATTTTCCCCCCTCTAAACCCCCCTCCCACTGATCCGATTTCAGCCATTAACGAACTTGATCTTACTTTTTACATAAAACTATTAAATTCCGAGTTTGGTAACGATCAAACAAAAATTGCGACCACTAGAGCGTTAACAGACAAATATATATATATATATATATATATATATATATATATATAATTTTGAACGGACCTCATTTTCGTCATCTCCTGGGTAGGATCGATGGACATTTGAAGAAATTTTTTGAAACTCGCGTCATGAGTACGACCTCAATAGCTGATTTCCCTTAAGGGAAATCTGCTAATAAGCTGCCATCTTTCTGAGGGTACCTGTGTGGTCAGCCTCCTAATCTGCCAATTTCTTGGTAATAATGTTTTGTTTTTTAATTTTGTTTAAATTTTAAATGAAAATTTGGAATAAATTGAATGCGTGCAGATTAGGGGGGTATCTCAGGTGAGAGTGCAGCTCAAACTTTTTCATCTTTATTTTTTGTATAAATGGTGATTTACGATTCTTATCGATGATTTTAGTATAAGTGTGGATAACTCCTTCAAATCATCTTTTGTCAGCCCATGCTCTATTAATGTCTTCACCGTATATCTATATATTAAATCTATTTAAGGAGGACAGTATGAGAAGTTAATCAGGTGGTTAAAATAGCACGACCGATGAACACTTCCATTTTTTGTTCTGTTATTATGTTACGTTATTAATATATCTTTTATATTACAAAATCAGTAATAAACGTTGTTTATTAGAGTTCTTTTGGATTGCAAAATTAAACACACACAAGCTTCAGAGTTTTCATCACTGCACAGTTTATTTAACAATGCACTACACGCTTGGTTAATTATACTTAACTTGTGTTCACAGTATGCATTGATAGCTTCACTGTTCTTCTTTTTGCACAGTCCAATAACTCACTCCCGATCACTGATGTTCACAAAAACACGTCACTGCACTGATCTTCTCAGTGTTAACAGTACTTCACTGTCCCTTCACTTTTTACACGGCACTACACTGACGTACTTTTTTCACGACACTCTACATAAAAATGACACAACACAGTTCTTCAGATAAATCACTTTACCGCACTGCAACTAAAACGCACTGTTCACTAAGGCTGAACTGAACACACTATTCACTAAGGCTGCACTGAACGCACTGTTGAGCTCTTGTAGAGAGCTGAGAACAAATTGAACTCTTGTTTTTTTTTTTTTTTTTCTGAGTCCCAGCGAAACCTCTATAAAAAACAAAAAAGAAAGAAAAACTAGCAAAAACGGCAGGTGTAGGTAACACCTAGGCTACGCCATGAGCCCCCTTGTGCTATACCAGGGGTATCATTATAAGGGGAGGTTGTAAAAGAGGATGGGTGTATTTAGAATATGGTAGAAGTGGGTAGGGTAGCTGGTTACCCTCTGGATTGAGGAAGGAGATGAAAGAAGAGTAAAAGTTCAAAGAGATAGTAGGAGAGAAGGTAGGAAAACGAAGGAACCCTTGAACTCTTGGGACGGACTGAGCCGCTTTTATAGACGAGCGGAGAACATCATAGTGGAATATAGACCTTCTATGGTTCTATCAGTTCTGGTATTGCCGAGGACGGGGTAGACCATCGGTTGGCTCCTTTGATCTACTTAGTATACTTCTTTAATATGTGATTAACTCTGTTTAATTTTTCATATACGCAGTTTTCGCAACAATATGCATTTCTGCACTTCGAGATTTTTTCGCATATTTTTCCTTCCCTGGCATTGTTTTTTGTTCTGTTGTTTCGAACGAAGTGTGTTTAGTTTATTTCATATTTGCTGACTGTTTATAGTGGACGTATAGAAATTAAAAATAGTGCCTGACGAATCATTTATTTTCTGTTTGACGAGAGACACATTGGATTTCGTTCATTTACCCTCAGCAATACATGGTAGCTGAACAAGACTGTGTTAACCACGCAAGCAGGAAATTGCAATAATTTCAGGAAAAGAAGACGTATCTTATCGACTTCGAAAGTCTCCCAAAACATTTTTTTTTATTAGGAATATTACAGTCTGCATTTAAATGCAATTGGTAATGTGATATGTACAATACAATAGTCCTCCATCACTCTCGACAGAAGCTACACTCCTTCACCACAATGAGAGGAGCAGCCTCTCCCTGCCTGGCAAGGAAGTCAAGAGCTAAGGAGGAATGGCACTTGATAAGAAAATAGCCACTGCTATCACTTCACTTTACACTTCTATAGGAGATCTCTGGGCAATTGTCCCTTGATGAGTGGTACTGGAAAGGGCTAGGACTTCTGGATTAGGACGATTGGATTGCCTAGATGAGGAATTTTTTGAATCTTAGGGGAGTTAAGTCCTTTACAAATGGGATATTAAGATATTTATGGAGGGTGTGGTTCTTAACATAGGATGGAGCATCTAGTATTGTGCTCAGGACTTTGGATTGGAAGGACTGGATGCGTCTGATGTTCGAAGGTTTTGCTGTAGCCCACACTTCTATTGCGTATGTCCATATTGGTTTAAGTAGTAACTTGTATATTGTTAGTTTGTTTTCGGTAGACAAGTGAGATCTTCTATTTAGTAGTCCGTAATGTTGTCCGAATCGTCTGTTAAGTTCCTGTCTTTTAATTATTGTGTGGGATTTCCAAGTAAGTCTGGCGTCCAAATGTAGTCCAAGGTAGCGTAGACAATCGGCTGGTGGTAAAGGAATATTGTTGAAATGAACAAGAGAACAGGAACATCGCCGAAGGGAAAAAGTGATATAGTGAGATTTTCTTTCGTTGATCTTTATGCGCCAAGCATTGCACCATTTTTCGATCTCGGTTAAGTGGAATTGGAGACTCTTCGAAGTCTTCCAAAACTATATTTATACAACGAGCTATTCATCTGGTAAGCTACTGTATTACACATATGATATCAGGAACGATACACAACTACATCAGTTAAGTGTTATTCCAGGTCTGCCATTGGTGTTTCTGCTTAACGCCTAAAAATCGCTTTCCCAGACGCAGTGCTCTTTTCTTTTTCTTTTGTAGGAGTCTAGGAGGCTTCCCTGACAAACATAACCACCGGCCTAGTCCATCTTTCCGAAACGATTATTGAATCTTAGACCTTCCTAAATGGCATAGGACCACCTGGTCCCTGCTTTTATTATTGCTCAAAAGTCAATTCCTATCCAGTACTATCCGCCTCAGACATAAAATGGCGTACACTTTAGGAACTCATTTTGGCCGAAAACGAAAAGAACGCTTTCTCTTTATGGTCTGTCTACTTCGTTTTCTGCGTATTCATACGCAGGCCTTAATTCCCCTCAAATTATGCATTCCTTTCTACCACATTGGACGATGTCGTGACGGTTCTACCACTAATTGATCAGCATCGGCATTTTCCAATTGATCTTTAAGCGTTTCACCACCCGAATTAGTTTTAGCAGATTTTGAATTGCTAAATAGTATTCGGATTTGAATTAGGCTCTAGCGGTCGCAATTTTTGTTTGATCGTTACCAAACTCGATATTTAAGCGTTTTATGTAAAAATAATGATCAAGTTCGTTAATGGCTGAAATTGGACCAGTGGGAGGGGGGGTTTAGAGGGGGGAGTTTTGAAAAATGAAATATCTCCGTTACTATACGTCAGATCAAAAAATTATATAGAATCAATCTTATTGCAAATTAAATTTACTAATAATATTGTTATACATGTATTCTCTATCTTCAATATTAACCGAGATATTTGCATTTATATTATGTGTGTGCATGTAACGGACGACATGAGATCGGCTAACTTCGGTTCTAGTCGTGGGTTTCCGGCAAAAGCTAGTTCGGCCGTTTCCGTAACTGCTTCGCTCTCGTGAATTGTATATATTTTAAAACTTCACGTGGGAAATCTGCTTAGTTTACGCAGCCCCTGCGTGACGGACTTTTTTAATGCTTATTCATACGCAGACTTTAATTTCCCTCACATCATGCATACCTTTCTACCACATTGTACAATGTTACAACGGATCTACGACTAATTAAACATCATCTGCATTTTCCAATCGATCTTTAAGCGTTTCACCCCGCGAATTAGTTTTTATTCAGCATACCGCCTCTTCAAATGTAGGGTTGAACTGTGATAAAAATGGCTGTTGCCTTAGTCTGACGAGAAAGTAATCTTATCCGCCCTTATCGCTTTAGACTTGACAGAAAGTTGTTTCCAGTCTTATTTCTGTCAATCTGATAAACTAGGATTTCTCAGGGGCTGCAATGCCTCTTGCGGTTTTATTCTTTCTGCACTGTCATGAGAAAGTCGAATTCAAAAAGGAATGTTCCAGGTCAATATAATGTGTTTTTTTTCCCCAACAGCAAGACATAGAGACAATGATATGATCTGTCGTCGAACACCTGTTGGCAAAACCACTCAGATCCTCCCTTGTAGTAAACAGGAGGCTAGTTTGAAATAATATTTTTTTAATAAAATTTTCACCTCAAGTACAATCAATACTATTTTACGTGTATCGCATTTCGTAGAAAGTGACCGATCCGTATTCATTCAGAAATGTATATACTTGTTTCTCAGTCCTTCTTCTGAAATAAACTTCCCATCTGCCAATACTGATAAAAATAATACCGAAGGTAAATAAAAAGAGTAGTTTGACTTGAATTAGCTGTCGATATCTACAATTCTGTGGTACCATACAGTCGATATAAATATGTGCCTCATAAAAAGACTAAAGTCAAATTTTACCAGTACTTAGTCAATATATAAATTTCATTATTAGCCTATGTACGCATTTAAGTAGTATAAAATTGAAAACACTTAGAGAAAACAAATAAAGTCCGTCACGCAGGGGCTGCGTAAACTAAGCAGATTTCCCACGCGAAGGTTTACAATAGATAAATATACATACTGGTAACACCACCGCGAATATTAAGTGAATAAATACAAACGGTAATGAGAAATCTTTCAGTTACAAGTTAATAACTCTACAACGGAAAGCGTCTGAATTGTAAACAAACAGGCCAGCCAACAAGAATTCTAAGCCGGAAAGAAAAACCGTTAATGAAATATATATAAATATAATATATTAACTTCGTTGAAAATTATTTACTATTGCTAGTGCTGTAATTTGTAATGATCGAGAATAATTTTAATCTCAATTACTTAAATTTTAGTAATCCAAGAACAAAAGTAGGCGGGTCAACAGAACGTATTTTCCCAATTAGCCTTAGTTGCAAAAAGTGGACGTTAATAAATAACAAATAACAGAACGAATTTGCATATATCTAACAAAGTAAAAGTTCAATGAAAAGAATATTTCTTATGTAACCTTGCAATGAAGTAGTTCATGACATAACAGCTTATTATTAATATAACATGAGAAGGAGTGGGGGAAAACTGTAAAATCCAAATATCTCGGTTAATATTCATGATACAGGAAATATGTTTAGAACAGTATTTATAGACCATTTAATATGCAATAAGATTGGTTCTATACAATATTTCAATCCGACGTATAGTAACGGAGATATTTTGGATTTTCAAAATTCTCTCCTCTAAACCCCTTCCAATCATCGGATTTAAGCCATTAACGAACTTGATCATTTTTTTTTATACATAAAACGCTGAAATTCCGAGTTTGGTAACGATTAACAAAACTAGCGACCACTAGAGCGTTAACAGATATATATATATATATATATATATATATATATATATATATATATATATATAGTTTTGAGTGTACCCCATTTTCGTCATCTCCTGGGTAGGATCGATGGGCATTTGAGGAAAGTTTTCAAAAATCGCATCAAAAATTAGTACGACCTCAATAGCTGCTAAAATGAAATGTTAGCAGATTTCCCTTGAGGGAAATCAGCTATTGAGGTCGTACTCATGACGCGAGTTTCGAAAAATTTCTTCAAATGTCCATCGATCCTACCCAGGAGATGACGAAAATGAGGTCCGTTCAAAATTATATATATATATATATATATATATATATATATATATATTTGTCTGTTAACGCTCTAGCGGTCGCAATTTTCGTTTGATTGTTACCAAACTCGATATTTAAACGTTGTATGCAAAAATAAAGATCAAGTTTGTTAATGGCTGAAATCAGACCAGTGGGAGGGGGGGGGTTAGAGGGGAGGATTTTCGAAAATTCGAAATATCTCCGTTACTATACGTCGGATCGAAAAATTATATAAAATCAATCTTATTTCTAATAACATTTACTATAAATAATGTTATATTCATTTATTCTGTATCTTGAATATTAACCGAGATATTTGCATTTTTCTGTTTTCAGCTTCTGAGATGAGATCGGGTCTAGTCGTGAGTTACCGTCAAGAGCTAGTTCGGGCCGTTCCCACAACAGTTTGACTCTCTATTCTGAAATTTCTCTATTGTAAAACTTCACGTGGGAAATCTGCTTAGTTTACGCAGCCCCTGCGTGACGGACTTTTTTAAAATAGGTTTTATGTTCTGTTAAAATAAAATTCGAAAGACGTACTTACTCTTCAAATATAACTTTGTTAATATGACTCTTTGAATGTATATAGTAATAATATAGTATTAATATAATATAAGTTACTTAATACTCCCAATCAGAATAATTACAAAATTATTGCCTAGGGCGGTTAATCAGGAGTTTTTATTTCTAGTTTCATTTGAGGCTCAGGAATGATTATTAAGAAAGAGGAATTCAATTTTGGGTCAAGACAATGTTAAGAACCAATCATCTCTGTTATTAATATGGAGGCATCTAATTTCTGTGCCATGGCTCTCTCGTTTCCATCGGAGACGAGCGTTCATCAAGCCACCATAAAAAATATGTTATGATAATCTGCATTGTAATGTTGTAGTAATTCTTATATTTAGTTATTCCTTGTTAAATGTCACAGAAGACATCCGATCCAAAGAGTAGTAGTTTTAGTATATATATATATATATATATATATATATATATATATATATATATATATATATATATATATATAGATTAACTAGCTAAGGTACCCGGCTTCGCCTGGGAATTTTTTTTAGGCTGAATAAAGATGATATTTTTTTTTTCATGGCTTTATTTTCCACAATATTTTGACATTTCCCCGTCACAGTTTTTAGGGTTCATACCCGTCGATACTGTGGATTTGTTAATAATAAAATTATTTGTTATTTAAGACTTCAATCTTCTAATATTATTATATTTCCCGTCTCCTGTGCATGTAGGTTTTTTTGTAACGTAATGAACAGTATAATTCATAGTCGTAGAAAGTATTCTGTCTTCCAAACCATGTATGAATTAAAGTTCCTTTCCCTTGAGGCGGTCCAAAGCTTAATGGTGACAACTGTTTTAGATACATCATAACCGAAAAACAAATAGAAAATGAAATGTCGCAAATTTTTATTTCAGGCCTCCCTTATAACCCCCACGTTTGAACCTATAAATTTTAATATAACTTATAATCATGGAAGAATTAATGCTAATTCACATACCGAGTTTTGTTAAATTCGCTTCAACCGTTAGTGCCCAATAAAATAGTTGCTCCCGCTTAAGTTTTTGGTGTATATCTCTTTTATACTTTGTTATACGGCAAAAGTGTATATACTAAATGTTACTATAAATAACAGAATAAACATTTTTGGTTTTAGGGGAAACTGCCGAAAAACCAATAGGAAACGAAATATTGCTACTTTTAATTTCAGGCTTCCCTTATAACCCCCACTCCTGTTTGACTCAGAGAATATTAATATAGCCTAAAGTCTAACTTGGGTTAGTAGTAATATGCATACCAAGTTTCATAAAATTCGGTTCAGCCGTTTATGCGTGAAAAGGTAACAAACAAACAAACATACACGAAAGAAAAAAAATGCAGTTATGGTGTCTATGACATGTGAAACGAAACGTT
The DNA here is from genome assembly GCA_019009955.1 of Riptortus pedestris. Lineage (NCBI taxonomy): Eukaryota > Metazoa > Arthropoda > Insecta > Hemiptera > Alydidae > Riptortus > Riptortus pedestris. The sequence goes on from CM032228.1 coordinate 11,168,757, forward strand.
ATCGTGAAATTTCGCGAAAAAAATCAATGTACAGACAGAGGTTACAATTTTATATATATACTAGCTCAGATACCCGGCTTCGCCCGGGAATTGATTTGAGTCTGAATGGTGATGGTATTTTTTGGCAAGGCTTTGCTTTGTACAATATTTTGACATTTACCCGTCCCAGTGTTTAGGGTTAACACCCGTTGTTGGCATTTGTTAATAATAAAATTTATTTTTTATGGAAGACTTCACTGTCCTGCATATTGTCATATTTCCCGCCTCCTGTGCATTATCCAAAGGTTTGGTTTATTAAGGAGAAAATATTGGCATACATTTGAATTATTTTTTTCAGGTGAGGTACCTGGTAGTTCATATTGAAAAGAAGTGTTGAGCAAATTTCTCTAAATAACAAAATAAACAACTTTTGTTATGTGCATATTTGCCGAAGCTCCAATAGGAAATCATTATTATTAATTTCAGGCCTCCCTTATGACCCCCACTCCTGCCCGTTCCTAGAAATGTTAGTATGGCTTATTATAAGGAAGGCGTTAGTGCTAATACACATACTGAGTATTTTATTTAGTTCGGTTGAGTCTTTTGTGCCAAATAAAATTGTTGTCTCCCGCTATAATTTTTAGCGTATAACGCCTTTATACTTCGGTATACGATGATAGTGTATATAAAAAAAAAGTTTCTCTAAATAAAAAAATAAACAACCTTTGTTATGTGCATATTTGCCGAAAATGCAATAGGAAACGAAATATCACTATTATTAATTTCAGGCCTTCCTTATAACCCCCACTCCTGCCCGTCCCTAGAAATGTTAGTATAGCTTATTATAATGAAGGCGTTAGTACTAATTCACATACCGAGTTTGGTTTAATTCGGTTGAGTCTTTAGTGCCAAATAAAGTTGTGGACTCCCGCTATAGTTTATAGCGTATAACTTATTTATGCTACCGTATACGGCAAAAGTGCATATAACAAAAGTTACTCTAAATAACAAAATAAACAACTTTTGTTATGTGCATATTTGCTGAAAAAGCCATAGGAAACGAAATATCGCTATTTTTAATTTCAGGCCTCTCTTAAAACCCCCACTCCTGCCAGTCCCTAGAAATGTTAATATGGCTTATTATAAGGAAATCCTTGGTACTAATTTACATAGCGAGTTTGGTTTAGTTTGGTTGAGTCTTTTGTGCCAAATAAAATTGTGGACTCCCGCTATAGTTTTTAGCGTATAACTCATTTATACTTCCGTATACGGCAAAAGTGCATATAACAAAAGTTACTCTAAATTACAAAATAAACAACTTTTGTTATGTACATATTTGCTGAAAAAGCAATAGGAAACGGAATATCGCTATTTTTAATTTCAGGCCTCCCTTATAACCCCCACTCCTGTTCGTCTTAGAGAATATTAATATAGCCTAAAGTCTAAGTTGAGCTAGTAGTAATATACATACAAAGTTTCATAATATTCGGTTCAGCCGTTTATGCGTGAAAAGGTAACAAACAAACAAACAAACAAACAAACATACACGAAAGAAACAAAATGCAGATATGGTGTCTATGACATGTGAAACGAAAAGTTATCGTGAAATTTCGCGAAAAAAATCAATGTACAGACAGAGGTTACAATTTTTTATATATATATATATAGAGAGAGAGAGAGAGAGAGAGAGAGAGAGAGAGAGAGAGAGATGTTTGTCTGTATGTCCTTTATAGAATCGTAAACGGCTGGACCGAATTTTATGAAACTTGGTATGTATATTACTACTAAAACAGGTTAGGTTTCTGGCTATATTAATATTCTCTGAGACAAACAAGAGTGGGGGTTATAAGGGCGGTCTGAAATTAAAAATAGCAATATTTCGTTTTCTATTGGTTTTCCGGCAATTATGCACATAACAAAAGTTGTTTGTATTGTTATGTAAAGTAGCTTCTGTTATATACACTTTGCCGTATAAAGAAGTATAAATGATGAATACACGAAAAACTATAGGAGCCAACAATGTTATAGGACACAAAAGACTAAAGCGAAATCTACGAAACTCCGTATTAGCAGATTTGCCTTAAGGGAAATCAGCTATTGAGGTCGTACTCATGACGCGATTTTCGAAATATTTCTTCAAATGTCCATCGATCCTACCCAGGAAATGACGAAAATGAGGTCCGTTCAAAATTATATATATTTATGGTTATATATATTTGTCTGTTAACGCTCTAGCGGTCGCAATTTTTGTTTGATCGTTACGAAACTCGATATTTAACCGTTTTATGTAAAAAGACAGATCAAGTTCGTTAATGGCTGAAATCGGACCAGAAGAAGGGGGGTTTAGAGGGGGGATTTTCGAAAATTCGAAATATCTCCGTTATTATGCATCGGATCGAAAAATTGTATATAACCAATCTTATTGCAAATTACATTTAATATAAATATTGTTATATACGTTTATTCTCTATCTTGAATATTAACCGAGATATTTGCATTTTTCAGTTTTAGCAAACCGCCTCTTCTACTCATGTTACGTAAACAATACTCTCCTACATAATAAATCACATTATTCGAAGTTTAAATACCAAAAATTGTATTCAAGAGACTTTTATTATACGAGATACATACAAATGTGCCCTGGTGACTCCCCCCCACCCGTCTTAAGGTTTTGAACTACTAAAATTTGATTGATTGAGATAACAATTATTCTGACTCATTATAAATTACACTAGTAGATATAGTAAATAGTACTCAATAAAATTAATGTGTTATACTCTGATATATTTCAGTAATTGTTTTAGCAGATTTCCCTTATAGGAAATCAGCTATTGAGGTTGTACTCATGACGGGATTTTCGAAATATTTCTTCAAATGTCCATCGATCCTACCTAGTAGTTGACGAAAATGAGGTCCGTTCAAAACTGTATATATATAGATATATATATATATATATATATATATTTATATATATATATATATATATATATATATATATTATAGATATATATATATATATATATATATATATATATATATATATATATTTGTCTGTTACCGCTCTAGCAGTCGCAATTATTGTTTAATCGTTACCAAACTCGATATTTAGTCGTTTTATGTAAAAAGAAAGATCAAGTTTGTTAACGGCTGAAATCGGTCCAGGGGGAGGGGGGGTTTAGAGGGGAGGATTTTCGAAAATTCGAAATATCTCCGTTACCATAGGTCGGATCGAAAACTTGTATAGAATCAATCTTATTACAAATAAAATCTACTATAAATATTGTTATATGCGTTTATTCAATATCTTGAATATTAACCGAGATATTTGCATTTTTTTTTAGTTTTCAGCCATCATCAAACCGCCACTTCTACTCATGTTACGTAAACAATACTCTGCTACATAATAAATTACATTATTCGAAGTTTAAATACCAAAAATTGTATTGAAGAGACCTTTATTATACGAGATACATGCAAAAATATTCTGGTGATCCCCCCCCCCGTCTTAAGGTTTTGAACTACTAAAATTTGATTGATTGAGATAACAATTATTCTGACTCATTATTAAGGTCTCTAGTACAGTACTAGATATAGTAAATAGTTCTCAATAAAATTAATATGTTATATTCTGATATATTTCAGTAATTGTTTTTTTTTCCGGTGTGAAGCGGGCAGACCCATTTGTTTACATTTCTAACCTAACGCTCCCTGTCGGCAGTTTATTGAAATTGGATGAAACATTTCTTATTTCCGTTTGTATTTATTCACGGTGGTGTTGTGTTACCAGTATGTATATTTATCTATTAATAAACTTCACGTGGGAAATCTGCTTAGTTTACGCAGCCCCTGCGTGACGGACTTTTTCTTTCCGGTGTGAGGCGGGCAGACCCGTTTGTTTACATTTCTAACCTAACGCTTCCTGTCGGCATGTTATTGAAATTGGATGAAACATTTACTTCCGTTTGTATTTATTCACGGTGTTTTTGTGTTAGCAGTATGTACATTTATCTATTACTAAACAACACGAGGGAAATCTGCTTAGTTTACGCAGCCCCTGCGTGACGGACTTTTTTTGACTATAGACTATATTAACATTTTTAGGAACGAACAAAAATGAGGGTTGTTAGGGAGGCATGAAATGAAATATTTTGTTTTGTTTTTTGACGAACGTGCACATGAGAAAAGATGTTTAATTTGATATTTAGAGTAATTTTTGTTAAATTCATCTTTATCCTAATTTAGTTGGTGGAGTAGCAACGCGCGCAGGGTACAGCTATTTTATAATAAAATCATTAATGCGCAGAGTGTAAATTAGATGGAATTGTCTTAATGATAGACAAAGTTATTTTTATTTTACTTTGGTTTCCATTACCAAAGAAAGCTGGAATGAAGAGCTCTACTTAGAAGAAGTTTGAACTTCAAATGAAAAGAGTCACGTACTCCAGTAGTAATGCAGAACTCAGCTTAAGTTGGCTTCTGGCGGTGAAAGAACTTTTTCGTACTCACTTCAGAATATGATTTCAACTTTGTGATTTCAGTGGCTTAAACTTCCAAAGCTCTTTATTTTTTCAAAATGCATGAGAAAACTTTTAAACTGTCCATCAAATTATGCTCATGATGTTTAATGTGCACTAAAAATATTAGGCTAAATTTTGGTTAATAAAATAAAAGTCCGACACGCAATTGCTGCGTAAACTAAGCAGATTTCCCATGTGCAGTTTTACAATAGAGAAATCTGCGTACTGGTAACACAAAACCACCGTGAGTAAATACAAACGGTAATGAGAAATCTTCCAGTTAATTTTAATAAATTCCCAACGGAAACGGCTTCTGAATTGTAAGAATAATTTATATTTTAATAACTCAAATTTTAGTAGTCCAAGAACTAAAGAAGGGGTGGGGGCGGATTAACAGAACGTATGTGCATAAATCTCACAAAGTATAGTAGTTAGTAGTAAAACTATATATACATACATATATATATATATATATATATATATATATATATATATATATGTGTGTGTGTGTGTGTCTGTTACCGCTCTAGCGGTCGCAATTTTTGTCTTATCGTTACCAAACTTGACATATAATCGTTGTATGTGTATAAAGAAAGATCAAGTTCGTTAATGGCTGAAATCGGTCAAGGGGGAGGGGGGGTTTAGAGGGGGAGAATTTTGAAAATTTTTATTATCTCCGTTATTATGCGTCGGATCGAAAACTTGTACAGAACCAATCGTATTCCAAATGTAATGTTCTATAAATGTTGTTATGTACATGTTTTCACTATCTTGATTATTTACTGAGGTATTTGCATTTTTTTAGTTTTCGGTCTCCAGTAAAGCCCCACTCCTACTCATCTCATATTTTCAATATTCTATTATGCTATAAAGCACTTTATTTGAAGCTAAATACCAAATATTGTTCTCATTGAACTTTTAAGTTTTGTGATAAATGCAAATACGTGGGAAATCTGCTTAGTTAACGCAGCCCCTGCGTGACGGACTTTTGTTATTCATTTCATTAACTACTCACAATCACATCGATTTGTGAATGACTGCTTTATTCAAATGTGTATTAACCCTAGAATACTAACCTTAATTCGTAGTCGTGTATTACTAACTATGAGTATATTTTACTCCTAGGCGGAATAGACTGGAAATAGATCGCTAGACATGTTTTTATAACCTCAGTTTATTTAATTGTTAACATATTTACAAATATAGGTGCAAATATAGTAAATTGAAAAATTAAATAATACAATATAAAAATAATGAGTAAAAAAATTTTAAATTGATCCACATTCCGAACAGAATTTTACTTGGTGCTCACTACATATGTATTTAAAACATTTTACGCAATATGTAGTTGTATACCTCCTCTTCTTGTATGAACAAAATGAACAATATTTCTTTGGACCTTTGGTAGTTTGTAATTGGCCTTCATTTTGTGAGTGCGTAGGTGTTTCCCCACTTTCTCCAACTTCGATTTCCTTCAATGGCCTTAAAACCTCTTCATTCTCACAATCTACTATAGAAAGTACTACCTGCTCTTCAATATCCTTCTCCTGACATGTATCCTCACCTCCAGGAATATAATCAGGGTCTGCGTCACTGTGATCTGAATTAATCTTCAGTATATCTTCCTCTTCTTCATCAATGGCATCTTCATAAAAAACTCCAGAATTCTTCAATACTGGTACTTCTATGCTCCTCCTTCTCAGAATAATGGCCAGTCTGCAAAAACAGAATTATACCGAATTATTTCACAACCATTACTGTACCCATTTTAAAAAATCAATAATGTTTATTGATAACTATGAGTAAATTTTACTTACATAATATTCTCTTATTAATAACTATGAGTAAAAAATACTCCAGTAATATTAATACTCAATTGCTAACTGGGAGTAAATATTACGCATATAATATCCTCTTACTAATAACTAGGGCTAGAATTTTCATGTAATTAAAAATGCCAAATATGTAAATGTATATGTATTGATTTTGATACAAATATGTAAATAATTATGTAAAATTAGTGAAATATGTAAACAGTGAATAACCTTCTAAAACAGTTTGTACTCTCATTTTTTTATTACAATACAAAAACGGTTTTATTTTAAACATAAAAATACAAAAATAAAAACTTTTTAATCACTGTAAGGAAAACAGTTTGAGACTAAATGCATTTTCAAATTTTCAATCGTAAAACTAGGTCGATTGGGCCTTAGTATCGACTTGAATCTGCTGAATGAGCGTTCGACGTCAACTGATGTAACTGGAGCGTTTCGGAAAGCGGCTATTTCAGAATAGCCCCAGAATGTTTCGTTTGGAAACTCACGAATATATTTTAAAACTCGTTCTTTGTTTTTCCTTGCGACTTTCCCCATTTCGACAAAAATGAAAATTGAATTAATCACAAAATATAATTTTCAAATCGTGTTTGACAAGAGTGGCACGCACTTTACCACTCACAAATAAACACTAATTATGAAATAGGTTTGGTTTTGTTTAATCAGAGCCAAAACCAAGGGAGATGGAATCTCAGAATTGTTTTGTAGGGTTTGGTTCAACAGTTGTAGGAAGCAATCAACAGTGGCAATAGAAGGGCCAATTCTTGTGAAAATATATTTTCTTCATGCACTCGTTATTCAGTTTTGTTGTAAAGAAATAGAAAAATTTAAAAATTAACAAATATGGAGTAAAATATGTAAAATGTAAGAAATATGTAAAAATTTAAAAATATGTAATTTCCAAAATTGGCTTAATTTGATCCCGATTGCGTTAAAACATATACTATGAGTTGATATAAGGTAATATCGAAGTCAGTAGCAAATATGTATTTACATAGGAATCCTAGCCCTATTAATAACTATGCATAAATTTTACTCACCGTCTTTACTTTGAAGATGTACCGCTCCGAACTGGGTTGATAAACAAATGTGACCTTTACCGCGTCTGAAACATTACTAACTGCAGGAAGTATACCTGGCTCCAGGAAGCGCCAGCGACAATTCCAAAATGGCGGCATGTGTTTTCCTATACTCTAGGAGTAAAATTTACGTAGGTTAATATTCTAGAGTTAAGTGTTTTAACGTTTGCGGTCAGCTCTAAAGGAATCCAGAAGCTTTACGAGCATTCCCTTACATCATGCCTATTTACTTTCGGCTGAAAAAGAAACAAAAGGTAAGAGCGGAACTAAATAAATATTTAGAGATCGGCTATAAATATTTGTAGAGCATTCCTTCTCGTCTAAATCCATAGAATAACTATTTAGTCGGCTCGGAGCTACGTGGCTGCTAGGCCTCACTTATATAAATAAGTATATCCTCTTCGGCGAGACGTCACTACATTCCTTTAGCTCTTCACATATTTTTACAATACCTCTAGTGCCCTTGTAATACTTCAACGGAGCTGAACGTCTGCAAATTAACTCAAAAAGTCCGTCACGCAGGGGCTGCGTAAACTAAGCAGATTTCCCACGTGAAGTTTAGCAATAGAGAAATCTGCATACTGGTAACACAACACCACCGTGATTAAATACAAACGGTAATGAGAAATCTTTCAGTTAATTAAAATAAATTCCCAACTGAAACGGCTTCTGAATTGTAAGAATAATTTATATTTTAATAACTCAAATTTTAGTAGTCCAAGAACTAAAGGAGGGGGGGGCGGATGAACAGAACGTATTTGCATAAATCTCACAAAGTAACGAATGTAAGGTAAGGTTAGAAACGACAGGTAAGGTTAGAAGAAGCTTCCACCCGAACTATACCCGACCGCAGACTTCATAAAAATGCAAATATCTCGGGTAACATTCAAGATAGAGAATAAATGCATATAACAATATTTATAGTAAAATTAATTTTCAATAAGATTCTATTATATTCTAAGTTCTATACAAGTTTTCGATCCGATGCATAATAACGGAGATATTTTGAATTTTCGATAATCCCCCCTCTAAACCCCCCTCTCTCTAGTCCGATTTCAGTCATTAACGAACTTGATAGGTATTTTACATAAAATGGTTAAATATCGAGTTTCGTAACGATCAAATAAAAATTGCGACCGCTAGAGTGTTAACAGACATATATATAATTTTGAACGGACCTCATTTTCGTCATCTCCTGGGTAGGATCGATGGACATTTGAAGAATTTTTCGAAAATCGCGTCATGAGTACGACCTCAATAGCTGATTTCCCTTAAGGGAAATCTGCTAAAATGGAGTTTTAGTGAACAATACTATCTTTCCTAGCCTTTTGTAGAGGTAGTACATAACTTATATATTAATTTCATTATGATAAGAATATGTTATTTTGATCATTTTTAATTATATAATACTACCTGTTGTTGTCGGCCTCCAAATGGTGCCTTTTCAAAATATTTATTTATTTTAGATGCCGCTACAATGGTGATTCATCTTTTAATATGTTTGAGTATAGTTTAACAAAATTAAATTAAAATTTTTACACAGCTAAATTTTACAAATGTACTAAATAAATAGAATGGACAAAACTAAATATAAATTTTTAGTATATTGAAAACATGAGGGAAAAAAGAAAAAAAAATATTAAAAGAAAAACTAAAAGAAATAGTTAAACTGGGAGGAGGCAAAACTTATATTCCACGTACAGTGCTTGCTATATACAACTTTCATAATCGTAAATAATAGCTTTTATATTTCATCAAATAATCCATTATTTCTTAAATACTTAAAAACATCATCTATAAATTGGCTACTGTCGGCCAGTAGTTCGCATACATTTGTGGGCCATGGCTACGTTATTACTTGTGTGCAGTCAGTTAGTATGTGTTTTACAGTCAGCGGTCTACTGCAGTAGCGGCATATAGGTTCATCTTGTCTGCTCAGTAGATATGAATGTGTTAGTCTAGTGTGTCCTGTGCGTAGGCGTGTAAGTACAATTTCTTCTCTTCTAGAGTGTCTATTACTTGAAGTCCAGTTGAGCGTGTTTGATTTGATTTCTCTAAGTTTACTGTCAGTGTTATACCATAAATTATTCCAGTCATTAATTACGAGTTTTCTTATTTGAGAGAAAGCGTCTTGGTGAGTTATGTCCAAAAAATATATTAGTTCAAGTTCAGTTGATTGTTTAGCTGCTCTGACTACTATACCAATAAATAGTAATGTATTTTTTTAGTCTATGAATATTGTTAACAATTTCAATAATAAGGACATTGGTAGAGTAAATGTCTTCAAGTAACTTTATTGAACTTAATGAGTCTGTACAAATGACTATGTCTCTTTTAGTAGTTGTGATGTTCGTTAGTCCTAAGAGTATAGCCTGTAATTCTGCCGTGTATATTGTATTGTAGTCATGTAGTTTTTTGTGCACAGTATTGTCTCCTACCACTGCAGCAATCCCAGTCCCATAGTCTGTTTTGGATGCGTCTGTGAATATAAAATATGACTCTCTCCGGTCTAATGTGTATGCGTGGAATTCTTGTTTATATATGGTAGTCGAAATGGGGTCTTTTTTAGAGTATTTAGAAAGGGAAATATTTATATCTAGTTTATTACTGAGTGTCCAAGGGGTGAAAGTCATTATGTCTGTAGTTTGAAATATGAATTTCAGGTATGTCAGTAAATGTTTCTTTGTATCAGATTATTAGGGGTTTCTGTGCTGTAGGATAGAAATATTGTAACCTTCTTAGGTTACTTACATTAAAAAATAGAAATATTGTACACCTTCTTCTCCGACTCCTGGATCCATTAGAGCTAAGAATTGTTTACCTAGTGTGTAGTGCAATGTCAAATGAATTGTGCAGTAATAAAAAGTCTGAAGCTAGTGTGTTTAATTTTGCAATCCAAAAGAACTCTAATAAACAACGTTTTTTATTTTAATACTAAACTTAGCAATAACATAGTCAATAGCAGGAGGTCTTAATAATCATGGCATTGAGCCTGGAAGTATGCTGGAAAATTTATTTTAAATTTCTTTTTAGCAGATTTCCCTTGAGGGAAATAAGGTATTGAGGTCGTATTAATGACGCGATTTTCGAAATTTTTCTTCAAAGGTCAATCGATCTTATCTAGGAGATGACGAAAATGACGTCCGTTCAAAATTGTATGTGTGTGTGTATATCGGTCTGTTACCGCTCTAGCGATCGCAATTATTTTTTGATCGTTACCAAACTCAATATTTAGTCGTTTTATGTAAAAAAAAAAAGATCAAGTTCGTTTACGGCAGGAATCGGACCAGGGCGAGGGGGCTTAGGGGTGGAGAATTTCGGAAATTCGAAATATCTCAGGTTATTATACATCGGATCGAAAATGTTTTTAGAATTAATCATATTGCAAATCAAATGTACTATAAATATTGTTATATAATTTTATTCACTATGAATATTAACCGAGACATTTGCTTTTTTTCAGTTTTCATCAATCAGTAAATCCTCACTTCTACTCATGTTACAGAAACTATACTCTGTTGTATAATAAACCACATTATTCAATGCTTAAATGTCAAATATTGCTATCAAGAGACCTTTTTTTAACGAGATGCATGCACAAATGTTCCGTGAGCCCCCCCCCCTCCTAAGTTCTTGGACTACTAAAATTTGATTGAGACAAAAATAATTCTGATTCATTATAAATTACAGTACTAAACATAGTAAATAGCTGTCAATAAAATTAATATGTTATATTCTGATATATTTTAGTAATTGTTTTTCTTTCCGGTGAGAGGCTGACAGACCTGTTTGTTTACATTCCAGACGCTTCCCGTCCAGCAAAGAAAGATTTCTTATTTCCTTTTATATTTATTCACTTACTATTCACGGTGGTGTTGTGTTACCAGTATGTAGGTTCATCTATTATTAAACTTCACGAGGGAAATATGCTTAGTTTACGCAGTCCCTGCGTGACGGAATTAATTTTAATTTCAAAGCATTGATTCTTAGATTTTTAACACTCAGTATAAAAGTCCGTCACGCAGGGTCTGCGTAAACTAAGCAGATTTCCCTCGTGAAGTTTAGTAATAGATAAATCTACATACTGCTAACACAACACCACCGTGAATAAATACAAACGGAAATAAGAAATGGTTCATCCAATTTCAATAACCTGCCGACAGGAAGCGATAGGTTAGAAATGTAAACAAGCGGGTCTGTCCGCTTCACACCGGAAAGAAAAACAATTACTGATATATATCAAAATATTACATATTAATTTTATTGAGAACTATTTACTATATCTAGTACTTTAATAAGTAATGAGTCAGAATAATTGTTATCTCAATCAATCAAATTTTAGTAGTCCAAAACCTTGGGGGGGGGGGGGGGTCACCAGGACATATTTCCCGTTAACGAACATGATCTTTCTTTTTACATATAACGATTAAATATCGAGCTAGATAACGATTAAACAATAATTGCGACCGCAAGAGCGGTAACAGACAAATATATATATATATATATATATATATATATATACATATATATGTGTGTATACACTTTTGAACGGACCTCATTTTCGTCCTCTCCTGGATACGATCGATGGGCATTTGAAGAAAAATTTCGAAAATCGCTTCATGAGTACGACCTCAATAGCAGATTTCCCTTAAGGGGAATCTGCTAAAACATTAACGTATGGTGATTCGTTTGATGAATGAGGGGGCAAAATACTGAAATAGACTCCAAATTTGAAAACTAAAAAGTTAATAAAATAATTTATTCCTTGGATAGAACTCTGCTAAATACTCGTGAGTTAAAGTATTTAAAAAAAATCTAACTTTTTAAAAGCTAGCATTAATTGCCAAGATTTGAACGAGAAGATTGAGAAAGAAAGAAATTATTATAGAAAAGAGAGCGGGCTTTATCTATTGTATTATAACAATAGAAAGGATTTTGCTGGCACCTATTGTAATAGGTCACCGCAATCGGCTAACCTTCACTCGAGTGAACAGTCTTGGACGTAGAATCTTCTTCAATTGGTTTTATTCACAAGGCCTCGCTATACCCTCCATTTATCGCATCAAGCTTTTTCATTCATTCCCCGCTCGGCTCATTCATTTATTACTGAACTAAAATCAGGAATGACGTAATGACTTCCCTACCTCCCCGCCCTAAGAATAGTTTTTTTTTGTATGTGCGAATATTTTGGCATTGTATCAATTGAGTAGTTTCGAGATTATTATCTCAATTGCCTAATTGTTTTTAGCAGATTTCCCTCAAGGAAAATCAGCTATTGAGGTCGTACTCATGACGCGATTTTCGAAAATTTTCTTCAAATTTCCATCGATCCTACCCAGGAGATGATGAAAATGAGGTCCGTTCAAAATTATATATATATATATATAGCATATATATGTCTGTTAACGCTCTAGCTAGTCATCAGCCCAGTATAATTTATTTGAACCAATAAATTATCTTACTTACTTTTTTTTTATTCGTTTATCATTTAATATTTGAACTCAATTTGTAAACCTATTTTAATTGCAGCCTATTGCTATGCTTTCGTTTGATTTTTTTTGTTTTTATTTGTAGAAGAACTTCTAATTTATTGAGTTTACAAATATTTTCTTGCAAGTTGTTGAAGAAATTGAGGGGGAAATTTATCTTGCCTCTTAAAGGCTTTTATCAAAGTTTGTAATTAAAGTCTTCTTCTTATAAGATCAAAATATATCTGGAATATGCCATGTACATAATATTGAGGTATTGTATCCTTAAGCTCACTCTTAAGCTAAGGAAATAAACTTTCAAACTAGTTAGAATTTTAGCTATCATAATACCCAAGGAATAAATTATGAGCCATACCTTCAGCAAGGCTTTTATATTATGGAAAATAGTTGAACATCTTGTTAAGAGTCGATTTAATTAGCTTTTGTTAAATTATTCCAGAGTGGGGGGGGGGTGGAAGAAGTTTAAATACAGGCATATGGAAAATATTTTCTTATATGGAGTAGGAGACTTGTTTTGCTTAATGCTCAGGTCTTTCATTTTTAGCAGATTTCCCTTCAGGGCAATCAGCAATTGAGGTTGTACTCATGACGCGAATTTTGAAATATTTCCTCAAATGTCCATCAATCCTACCCAGGAGATGACGAAAATTAGGTCCGTTCCAAAATTATATATATTTGTCTGTTAACGCTCTAGCGATCACAATTATTGTTTAATCGTCACCAAACTCAGTATTTAATCATTTTATGTAAAAAGAAAGATAAATGCATTTTTATTAAGTGTAACGGACGAGCTATGGTCGTCGCTTCTATTCGTTTCCGAGAAAGTCTACTTCGGCCATTTCCGTAACTGTTCGGCCCTCGTATGGAGATCTATTTATTGTGTAACTTTACTTGGGAAATGCTTAGTTTACCCAGCCCCTGCGTGACGGACTTTTTATGGTTGACAGACCGTTAACACTTATATATATATATATATATATATATATATATATATATATATATATATATATATTTATAATTAAGAAAGATTTTCTTATTGAAATCAATTTAAATTTATTGGAGAAAAATAAAATTCCCCTTAAGGGAAATCAGCTATTGCTGCTCAACTATAACTCGAGTAGTCGTTTTTTGTAAAAAGAAAGATCAAGTTCGTTAACGGCTGAAATCGGACCAGAGGGAGGGGGGGGGGGGTTAGAGGGGGAGAATTTTGAAAATTCGAAATATCTCCGTTACTATACGTCGGATCGAAAAATTGTATATAACCAATCGTATTGCAAATTACATTTACTATAAATATTGTTATATACATTTATTCTCTATCTTGAATATTAACCGAGATATTTGCATTTTTTACTTATCAGCCTTCAGCAAACCCCCACTTCTACACATATTACATAAACAATACTCGCTTATGCAACAAACCACATCAGTTGAAGCTTAAATATCACATATTGTTTTCAAGTGACATTTATTATACGAGATACATGCAAATATGTCCTGGTGACCCCCCCCCTTCTTAAGTTGTTGGACTACTTACATTTGATTGATTGAGTGAGATAAAAATTATTCTGATTCATTATAAATTACAGTACTAGATATAGTACAAATTTTACAGTAATTGTTTTTATTTCCGGTGAGAAGTTGGCAGAACTGTTTCTTTACATTTCAGATGCTTTCCGTCGGGAGGTTTCATATTATCGTTTGTATTTATTCACTTAATATTCACGGTGGTGTTGTGTTATCGGTATGTAAATTTATCTATTGGTAAACTTCACGCGGGAAATCTGCTTAGTTTACGCAGCCGACCATTATATATATATATATCAATATATACCATTTTTATATATATATATATTAAAGAAAGATTTTCTTTATTGAAATCAATTTAAATTTATTGGAGAAAAATAAAATTCCCCTTAAGGGAAATCAGCAATTGAGGTTGTACTCATGACGCAATTTTCCTTCAAATGTCCATCAATCCTACCCAGGAGATGATAAAAATGAGGTCCGTTCAAAACTGTATATATATATATTTGTCTCTTACCGCTCTGGCGGTCGCAATTTTTGTCTTATCGTTACCAAACTTGATATATAATCGTTATATGTAAAAAGAAAGATCAAGTTCATTAACAGCTGAAATTGGACCAGGGGGGAGGGGTTAGAGGGGAGAATTTCTAATATTCTTAATATCTCCGTTAATATGTGTTGGATCGAAAAATTGTATACAATCAATCTTATTGTAAATGTTCTATAAATGTTGTTACGTACATTTTTTCACTATCTTGATTATTAACTGATATATTTGCATTTTTTTAGTTTTCGGTCTTGAGTAAACCCCCACTCCTACTCATATGGTATTAACAATATTCTATTATGTTATAAATCACTTTATTTGAAGCTTAAATACCAAATATTGTTCTCATTGAACTTTTAAGTTTTGAAATAAATGCAAATACGTGGCGCACACGGGAAATCTGCTTAGTTAACGCATCCCCTGCGTGACGGACTTTTCTAGTATTGCAGTCGGAAATCATAGTTGGAATATCATAGTTGATTGTGCTTGTTCATGTTTGATCGATAACTATATGATGTGTCGATCACGAGTTGATAGATCACTCGTAGATGAAAAAAAAAACTTCATTCAGGTATTAGCAGTTTCTCAAACTATGCAAATTTCATGAGCACTGTAATTACACACTGTTGACATAATCTTGCATTCTATTCTCTATTTTCCCGTTACAGATTCCGTCTGTAAACAATCACTGATTTTTTAAAGGAAGATGTAATTTTTGTGTGATAAAATGGTTTGAATTGAGAAATAAAGAAAGAAAATTTTATTTTGGCCCAATACAACAAAGGTATTATACAAAAATTGTTGCATTTCTTACAAAATTAATATATTTTCGGAACAGCCTCGGACGTAGTCGTCCTTCAGTTTCTGCAACTAAATTATAATGGTTGGCTCCACTTGACATCGGAAGGCAGGCATGATATTTCCTTACAAGTTCTTGATGGTGGACTGAAATAGGAGCAAGCTCCAATTCCCTGTGGATTTGGCTGTTCCTAACAAACCAAGGTGCATTTGCCGCTATTCGAAGTACTTTGCTCTGGAAGGACTGGAGTCTCTTTTTGTGTGTGTTGCTGATGCCCAGCCAAACTGGGCATGCATATGTAAATATAGGGAGTATGAGTGTTTTGTAAAGTAGTGTTGCACAAGTCAGTTTTAGTGGTGTATTTTTGTTTATTAATGGGTATATTTGTGTAAGTCGTGTGTATGCTTGTTGCAATTTAGTTTGGATATGATGCCGCCATGTAAGTCGTGTGTCAAAATGTACTCCGAGATAGCGGTTGCTCTGGTCCTTCGGAGTCCAAGGAATTGAATGTTGGCCTATTTTCAGTTCAGGAAGATCTTCGTTCTTGAAACGACGAAGAGCAAAAATATTGGCCTGCATTTTTTCGAGGTTCAACGAGAGCTTCCACTTTTCGAACCATCTTGAGACCTGGTTGGCTACTCTTTATAGATGGAGTATGGAAGTGTTTGGGGTGTTTTAATTGATAATCCAATGACTAAGATTGGGTGATAACTACCTGGATAAAATGACACCCGTGTAACAAAAATATACAAATTTTATATATTTTTATTGGATATATTTTCTCGAAATCGATTATTTTCCATCTGATTCATAACAATAGAGATATTTTGAAATTCGATTTTCTCCTTTCTCCAAACCCACATTATTTGGACTCCGATATCAGTCATGAGCTATCCATATAATTTGTTTGAATAAGGTGTAGATATTGATTTTTGATATGGTCAGTTAAAAGTAGCTTCAACCACTTCATACACCCACACACACAAACACATTCGAGTAAACATGACATGTTCAACATAGCTTGTAATCAAATCAATAGTTGATCTTTACATTTACACCTATATATAACTTGACTATTTTGGAATATTTATCCAACAAATTAACCATGCATCCAACTCAGTTCCAAGGTAAATATAAATATTTGTTGTCCACTAATGGCTTTTGGATCAACCAGTGCCATGTAAACTAACATCAGCCAGGAATTGCCATTTTACCAATCAATAAGTATTTTATGGCATTGGTAAACACAATTCCGATTGACCCATTTAATTATAAGATTAAAATATCACAGAAGATAATTTAAATCGCAACAACTATTTAATTTCACTTACTCCATTGGAAAAATTTTATTTATTCAAATTTAATATTCTGGCCGGTGGAAGCGAATTAATTTTAGGTAGAGGCAAAATGGCCGCAATTCCACTGATATAAAAGCTTAAAATAACGAAATGTTATGAGTTACAGTGTTGGGTCTTCTAAAGGCAGTCCTGAAAAAACAAATAATTGTGTTAATATTCAATTTAGAGAATAATGTATGGGAGGAAAATTCTTGAACATTGATTTATTAACAAAAAAATATATATTATAGGAAAAATAAAAAAACCGTGTGTTGTTTGTATTAGGACTTTACAGATTGGTAGAAGAATGAAAGACAGTTTGAAGAAAATAGGACCTAACGTTGATTCCGCGTGAGGCCTATTGCTGTCAACAGGAAGTGGCATGGGAGTGATGGTAATCCAATTTCCTGTCAACTATTGTTGTGTTTCTTTTTATTTGCTCTTTTATTTTGTTTTTCATTAAAACAAGTATATATATATATATATATATATATTCTTCATATTTTAAGGCAAGGGTCTCCAATAAAAAAGTCCGTCACGCAGGGGCGGCGTAAACTAAGCAGATTTCCCACGTGAAGTTTTACAATAGAGAAATCTGCCTAATAAAAACTGTAGTAGTAAGAAACCTCTAAACCTAAAACATTATTTAGGGCGTAATAACCCAGTAGTTTCTAGCCCCAAAAAACAGTTAACCTAACCTCTAAACCTATTCACGAGGGACGAATAGTTATGGAAACGGCCACCAGAGCTCTCGGCGGAAAGTCCGAACATAGCCTACTGGTGACCACACGCAGAATACAAATGCAAATATCTCGGTTAATATTCAAGATAGAGAAAAAATGTATATAACAATATTTATAGTAAATTTAATTTGCAATAAGATTGCTTCTGTACATTTTTTCGGTCCGACGTATAGTAACGGAGATATTTCGAATTTTCGAAAATCCTCCCCTCTAAACCCCCCTCCCACTTGTCCGATTTCAGCCGTTAACGAACTTGATCTTTTTTTTTACATATAACGACTAAATATCGAGATTGGTAACGATCAAACAAAAATTGCGACCGCTAGAGCGGTAACAGACAAATATATATATATATATATATATATATATATATATATATATATATATATATATATATATATATATATATACAGTTTTGAACGGACCTCATTTTCGTCATCTCCTGGGTAGGATCGATAGACATTTAAAGAAAAATTTCGAAAATTCCGTCATGAGTACAACCTCAATAGCTGATTTCCCTTAAGGGAAATCTGCTAAAACATCTATTGACTGAATCAGCTATTGAGGTTGTACTCATGACGCGATTTCGAAATTTTTCTTCAAATGTCCATCGATCCTACCCAGGAGATGACGAAAACGAGCCGTTCAGAAATGGATATAGCCGCTCTAGCGGTGGCAAGATCGTTACAAACTCGAAATTTAGTCGTTTTATGTAAAAAGAAAGATCAAGTTCGTTAACGGCTTAAATCGGACCAGTGGGAGGGGGGGGGTTAGAGGGGAGGTTTTTTGAAAATTTGAAATATCTCCGTTACCATACGTCGGATCAAAACATTGTATAGAACCAATCTTATTGCAAATTAAATTTACTATAAATATTATTCTCTATCTTCAATATTAACCGAGGTATTTGCATTTTTATTAAATGTGGCCGATAACGAACGTTTCAGGCCAAAAGCTAGTCCGGCCCTAACTATTCGACTCTCGTATAGAGATTTCTCTATTTTATAGCTTCTATCGTATAGCTTCGCGTGGGAAATCTGCTTAGTTTATTTGTTGATTAGTGCTTTTTTGTCTCTTAGGTTGCGTTCTGTTATTTGGATGCGTTTTATTATTTGGTTGCGTTTTGTTAATTGGTTGCGTTCTTAGATTGTTCTGTTCTAATTTTATTGTCAAATTTTTTCTGTTAATGATTTCATTCTTTATTTTGTTTAAATTCATTGTTTCTTTTTATGAGCGATATCGCCTCATAGTGAACGCTCCATAATAAACAAATAAATAAAAATAACAATGGTGACCACAGCTAAAAGCTTTTCTCTGTGTAGGGGAAAATCACAGCATCTACATTAGCATGCCATAAATAAACGAGACAATACAATTTATTTCTAAGATTAATTGATTAACTTATTGATTTAGCGCGTTCACAAAAAAAAAAAAAGTCCGTCACGCAGGGGCTGCGTAAACTAAGCAGATTTCCCTCGTGAAGTTTAGTAATAGATAAATATACATACTGCTAACACAACACCACCGTGAATAAATACAAACGGAAATAAATGTTTCATCCAATTTCAATAACCTGCCGACAGGAAGCGTTAGGTTAGAAATGTAAACAAACGGGTCGGCCTGCGTCACACCGGAAAGAAAAACAATTACTGAAATATATCAGAATATAACACATTAATTTTATTGAGAACTATTTACTATATCTACTAGTGTAATTTATAATGAGTCAGAATAATTGTTATCTCAATCAATAAAATTTTAGTAGTTCAAAACTTTAAGATGGGGGGGGGGGAGTCACCAGGGCATATTTGCATGTTTCTCGTATAATAAAAGTCTCTTGAATACAATTTTTGGTATTTAAACTTCCAATAATGTGATTTATTATGTAGCAGAGTATTGTTTACGTAACATGAGTAGAAGTGGCGGTTTGCTGAAAACTGAAAAAATGCAAATATCTCGGTTAATATTCAAGATAGAGAATAAATGTATATAACAATATTTATAGTAAATTTAATTTTTAATAAGTTTGATTCTGTACAATTTTTCGATCCGACGAATAGTAACGGAGATATTTCTAATTTTCGAAAATCCTCCCCTCTAAACCCCCCCCCCCCCTCCCCGTGGTCCGATTTCAGTCGTTAACGAACTTGATCTTACTTTTTACATAAAACGATTAAATATTGAGTTTGGTAACGATCAAACAAAAATTGCGACCGCTAGAGCGGTAACAGACAAATATATATATATATATATATATATATATATATATATATATATATATATATTTACAGTTTTGAATGGACCTCATTTTCGTCATCTACTAGGTAGGATCGATGGACATTTGAAGAAAAATTTCGGAAATTCCGTCATGAGTACAACCTCAATAGCTGATTTCCCTTAAGGGAAATCTGCTAAAAAGGATTACGTTTTTAGAAAATTAACAAATGAACATTCTGTCACTTGGCAATACAAGACTTACACTGAAAATATTTCCTCAGTTGATGCCATTGACTCGATCTCTGAAAATGTTGGGATCCTGTAGGCTGGGTGTCCCAAAGGACCAAGGCTTCAACTCATCGGTGATGAGTTTCATTCCGACATTGTTAGTCAGGTTATGATAATTTGTCGGCTCTCTTAGTTTAATAAAGGAGGACGTCCTCATGACCAACCTACAAAATGGTACCCTCTCGCTTCTGCTACACTTCATCACATAACTGGCTCACTGTGAAATTCAGTCACCGAAGTTAATGAATCCAAATACGGCTGTGATGAATGAAGTAAACATTATTAACACTATAGTATTCATTTAGTATTCATCAATATCTTCAATTCGCTTATTAATTGCCTTAAGCATATTTATTTATACAGAAGCACCCGCAACTGGGCGATTTCGCTCAAAATTCAACAATGTATAATAAAAATAAAAGTCCGTCACGCAGGCGCTGCGTAAACTAAGCAGATTTCCCACGTGAAGCTTTACAATAGAGAAATCTGCCTAATAACAACTGTAGTAGTAAGAAACCTCTAAACCTAAAACATTTAGGGCGTAATAACCCAGTAGTTTCTAGCCTCAAAAAACAGTTAACCTAACCTCTAAACCTATTCACGAGGGACGAATAGTTATGGAAATGGCCACCAGAGCTCTCGGCGGAAAGTCCGAACATGCAGATTACAAATGCAAATATCTCGGTTAATATTCAAGATAGAGAATAAATGCATATAACAATATTTATAGTAAATTTAATTTACAATAAGATTGGTTCTATACAATTTTTCGATCCGATGCATAATAACAGAGATATTTCGAATTTTTGAAAATCCCCCCCATCTAAACCCTCCCTCCCACTGGTCCGATTTCAGCCGTTAACGAACTTGATCTTCCTTTTTACATAAAACGATTAAATACCGAGTTTGGTGACGATTAAACAAAAATTGCGACCGCTAGAGTGTTAACAGACAAATATATATATGTCTATATATATATATATATATATATATATATATATATATATATATATATATAGATATATAATTTTGAACGGACCTCAGTTTCGTCATCTCCTAGGTAGGATCGATGGATATTTGAAGAAAATTTTCGAAAATTCACGTCATGAGTACCTCAATAGCTGATTTCCCTTAATGGAAATCTGCTAATAAAATAAAGTCCGTCACGCAAGGGGCTGCGTAAACTAAGCAGATTTTCCACCTGAAGTTACACATTTGGACAAATCAATATACATTCTAATTCCATACATTAGGAAGTAGGACCATCATTTAATCAAGAATACAGTTCTGTAATGGGGGGGGGTGGGGGGGGGGGAGATTTAACTAAGAACTGATTTTGGAATTATTGAAAACAGTTTTTATACCAGATTATTATATCGTTGTCTGTCATAAATTTATAATATTTTATTTTAATGTGTAATGAAAATGGTAATAAATTGTATAAGAAAGTATATTGAACTGAAATCTTCTTAATATCAAATACTTTACTTACAATCTCATATTATTATTTCAAAAAGTAATTTAATATTGTTGTAAAACGTATATAAGATTTAAGAGAGTAGGGTATGCTCAAGAAGAGTCACAGAGAATAAATAAACTATCAAATAAACTCTGAAGGACCAATGCACTAAACAACTAGTATATTAAATTTAAAATAAGATGGTAGGAAGGGGCTCAACATATTCCCCCCCTCCAATCAATAATCCGCTTTTGTACAAGAAGATAAAGGAGATTAAAATAAACAGTCAAATATTTGTTTTTATTTTATATTTATTTATGCATTAGAACACATAGGTTCCGAAACTATAAATACTGCCTACTTCTTTCCAACAAACATCCAAGAAATTGACAATTTTATTAGTCGCAATAGGGACAGGCCATGTAAAAATATTTTACTTATAGTATTCATTCAGTATTCATCAATATCTTCAATTCGCTTGTTTATTAATTGATACCTCTCTGCCATATTTATTTATGACTAAGAAGGCACCCGCAACTGGGCGATTTCGCTCAAAATTCATCAATGTATAATAAAAACAAAATTATATTTTACTTTTTATTTTATTTATTTATGGAATCAACAAAGGTGATTTGCCCTTTCAAAAATTGTACAAAGTTAAATAACAAAAGTAAAACAGATATCAACAAGTAATAATAATAAATACCAGGAAAAAACAATGACAGATAACAAAAGTGAAAAAGGTAAACATTGTATAAGTAAACATACATAGTAAACAAAAAAATTAAACAAAAACATTGGTGATGAGTATAATTGGTGGCTGATCAATAGGAAATGAATGGCTGAAAATGGTACTTTTAGCAGATTTCCCTTGAGGTAAATCAGCAATTGACGTCAATTAGGAGAGGCGAACAACTTGATGAGTTTTTAAAAAGATTTTTATTAACAATATAACAGAGAGCAAGCCGACATGGAGACGGCCTACAACTGAACTGAGACAATAATTGATAGTATATAAAGGATCTGAGAGACGCTGTGCTTGCGGTTCCCAGGCGTCTAGCTGATAGTGTATAGTTGGCAGGTCCCATGCTCCTAACTGACGTACTCGACGCGATTTTCGAATTGTTTCTTCAAACGTCCATCGATCCTACCTAGACGATGAAGAAAATGAGGTCCGTTCAAAACTGTGCGTGTGTGTGTGTATGTGTGTGTGTGTGTGTGTGTATATATGTGTGTTTGTGTATGTATATATGTGTGTGTGTGTGTGTGTATATATGTGTGTGTGTGTGCATATGTGTGTGTCTTTTTGTGTGTATATATGTGTGTGTGTATATATTTGTGTGTGTATATGTGTGTGTATGTGTGTGTGTGTGTGTGTATATATATGTGTGTGTGTGTGTGTGTGTGTGTGTGTATATATATATATATTTGTCTGTTACCGCTCTAGCGGTAGCAATTATCGTTTAATCAATGCCAAACTCGATATTTAGTCGTTTTTTGTAAAAAGAAAGATGAAGTTCGTTGACGGCTGAAATCGGACGAGAGACAAGGGTTTAGATGGGGAGAATTGTGAAAAATCGAAATATCTCTCCGTTACTATACGTCGGATCGAAAAAAGTCCGTCACGCAGGGGCTGCGTAAACTAAGCAGATTTCCCGCGTGAAGTTATACAATAGAGAAATCTCCATACGAAAGCCGAACAGTTACGGTAAAGGGCCGAACTACTTTTTGGCGGGAATCTCGAAACGTTCGTTATTTAATAAAAATCCAAATATCTCGGTTAATATTCAAGATAGAGAATAAATGTATATAACAATATTTATAGTAAATTTAATTTTCAATAAGATTGGTTATTTACAATTTTTCGATCCGACGTATAGTAACGGAAATATTTCAAATTTTAGAAAATCCTCCCCTCTAAACCCCCCCTCCCACTGGTCCGATTTCAGCCGTTAACGAACTTGATCTTTCTTTTTACATGAAACGACTAAATGTCGAGTTTGGTAACGATCAAACAAAAATTGCGACCGCTAGAGCGGTAACAGACAAATATATAGATAGATAGATCTATATATATATAGATATATATATACAGTTTTGAACGGACCTCATTTTCGTCATCTACTAGGTAGGATCGATGGACATTTGAAGAAAAACTTCGAAAATTCCGTCATGAGTACAACCTCAATAGCTGATTTCCCTGAAGGGAAATCTGCTAAAAAATTGTATATAACAATCTTATTGCAAATTAAATTTACTGTAAATTTTGTTCTATACATTTATTCTCAATTTTGAATATTTGCATTTTTCAGTTTTCAGCCTTCAGCAAACCCCCACTTCTACTCATGTTACTTAAACAATACTCGCTAATGTAACAAACCACATCATTTGAAGCTTAAATATCATTATTAAGTGACATTTATTATACGAGATACATGCAAATATGTTCTGGTGACCCCCCCCCTTCTTACGTTGTTGGACTACTTACATTTGATTGATTGAGTGAGATAAAAATTATTCTGTTTCATTATAAATTACAGTACTAGATATAGTACAAATTGTACAGTAATTGTTTTTCTTTCCGGTGAGAAGTTGGCAGAACTGCTTGTTTACATTTCAGATGCTTTCCGTCGGGAGGTTTCTTATTATCGTTGTTGCTGATGCACAATTATTATTTAAGTCGACGGTGTTGTGTTATAGAGGATGTAAAATGTATCTATTGGTAAAACTGAAAGAGCGGTAATCTGACTTAGTTTACCCAACTGTGTGAAGGACTTTTTGTCTTATCGTTACCAAACTTGATCTCGCTCGCTTCGCACGTGTTTGTTACAAAACAATAGATCAAGTTTGTTAACGTCTGAAATCGGACCAGGGGAGGGGGGCGGTTTAGAGGGAGAGAATTTCTAAAAATTCTTAATATCTCCGTTATTATGCGTTGGATCGAAAAGTTGTATAGAGTCAATCTTATTGCAAATATTGTTATGTACATTGTTTCACTATCTTGATTATTAATTAAAATATTTGCATTTTTTAGTTTTCGGTTTTTATTAAAGCCCCACTCCTACTCTCATATTAACAATATTTTATTATGTTATTATGTAACACTTTATGTGAAGCTTAAATACCAAATATTTTTCTCAATGAACTTTTAAGTTTTGAGATAAATACAAACACGTGGGAAATCTGCTTAGTTAACACAGCCCCTGCGTGACGGACGTTTTACAAATAATTTTCGGAATTTCCTCCTTCAGGATAAAAATATACAGGTGTACAAACGCGTCTAAAACATTTAATGCATATAATTTGAGATCCGTATGCATACCACAGACTTAATTTGTATGTTAGATTTTGTCGTCTTTTAGAATGTTGTATAGGTATGAGAAAATGTTGTTAATGTGTGGGCTGATCTTCGTCAAAAGTTCTAATTCCGTAAAAAAAAATTATAGAAAATTAAAAAAATAATGAACCTACAAAAAAAAATTAAACACGATAAATAAACATTAAATACAAGTAATAAAAACAACAAATAAACATTAGACTAGTGATAAAGACAATTTAAAATGTTTTTTAATAATAGTTATTTATTATACAAGTGACGAAAGTAGATCATTTTACAACTAAAGTGAAACGTTTACCCACACGAGCGAAGCGAGTGTGGTAATTTCACGAGAGTTGTAAATTCTACTTTCGTCACGAGTGTGATATTAAATTTTTTCTGTAATCGTATAACACATGATCAGATTTAACCAGAATATGAACAATAAGTCCGTCACGCAGGGGCTGCGTAAACTAAGCAGATTTCCCACGTGAAGTTTTACAATAGAGAAATTTCACGAGAGCTGAGCAGTTAATGAAACGGCGGAACTAGCTTTTGGCGGGAAAGCCACTTCGTCCGTTAGCCGGCCAGATATAATAAAAATGCAAATATCTCGGTTAGTATTCAAGATAGGGAATAAATGTATATGACAATACTTATAGTAAATGTAATGTACAATAAGATTGATTCTGTACAAAGTTTTGATCCGACGTATAGTAACGAAGATATTTTGAATTTTCGAAAATCCTCCCCTCTAAACCCCCCCCCTCCCACTGGTCCGATTTCAGCCATTAACGAACTTTATCTTTCTTTTTACATAAAACGCTTAAATATGATGTTTGGTAAGGATCAATCATTAACTGCGACCGCTTGTGCGGTAACAGACAAATATATATATATATATATATATATATATATATATATATATATACATATATATATATATAAATATATATATATATATATATATATATATATATATATATATATATATATATATATATATATATATATAGGTAGGATCGATGGACATTTGAAGGAAAATGTCGTAAATTCCATCTTGAGTACAACCTCAATAGCTGATTTCCCTCAAGGGAAATCTGCTAAAATTG
>CM032228.1:11202500-11245000 GCA_019009955.1 Riptortus pedestris
ACCAAACTTGATATATAATCGTGTTGTACAAAACAATAGATCAAGTTTATTAACGTCTGAAATTGAACCAGTGGGAGGGGGGGGGTTTGGGGAGAGGATTCTCGAAAATTCTAAATATCTCCATTACTATACGTCGGATCGAAAAATTGTGTAGGATCAGTCATATTGCAAATTAAATTTAATATAAATATTGTTATATACATTTATTCTCTCTCTTGAACATTAACCGACATATTTGCATTTTTATCAAATGTGGGCGGATAACAGACGAGTGTTTCCCGCCAAAAGCTAGTTCGGCCGTTTTCGTAACTGATCGGTACTCGTATGAAGATTTCTCTATTGTAAAACTTCACAAGGGAAATCTGTTTAGTTTACGCAGCCTCTGCGTGACGGACTTTCTCAGACTGGGAGGATGGCTCGAGACTAGGTGTTGTGTTAGGAAGGCAGCGGTCGGTTTTATTGAGGAAGTAGCCGGACACAGTAATTAGCCCCTTCGGCTCTCTCTCTCTCTCTCAAATATAGGCTTTTATTGCCTATTTTATTTACAATAAAGTTTAATTAGTAAGTGCTCAATCTCGAGCACGATTTAATCTTCAGTGCTTTTCGAGGAAACAACTAAGATTCCAAAATATGAAAACAGCTGTTTATAACTCGAAAATATTTAATCTATATATATATATATATATATATATATATATATATATATATAAAATTGTAACCTCTGTCTGTACATTGATTTTGTTCGCGAAATTTCACGATAACTTTTCGTTTCACATGTCATAGACACCATATCTGCATTTTGTTTCTTTCGTGTATGTTTGTTTGTTTATTTTGTTATTTGAAGTAACTTTTGTAATATACACTTTTTTCATATACAGAATTATAAACGAGATATACGCTAAATCCTATAGCGGAAGTGAACAATTTTATTTGGGACAAAAGACACAACCGAAATAAATAAAACTCGGTATGTGTATTAGCACTAACGCTTTCATTATAATACGCCATACTAACATTTCTAAGGATGGGCAGGAGTGGGGGTTGTAAGAGAGGCCTGAATTTGAAATAGCGGTATTTCGTTTTCTATTCGTTTTTGGGCAAATATGAACATAACAAAAGTTGTTTATTTTGTTATTTAGAGATAACTTTTGTAACTATACACTTTTTTCATATACAGAATTTTAAACGAGATATACGCTAAAACCTATAGCGGAAGTGAACAATTTTATTTGGGACAAAAGACACTACCGAAATAAATAAAACTCTGAATGTGTATTAGCACTAACGCTTTCATTATAATAGGCCATACCAACATTTCTAGGGACGGGCAGGAGTGGGGGTTGTAAGGGAGGCCTGAAATTAAAATAGCTAGTATTTCGTTTTCTATTCGTTTTTGGGCAAATATGAACATAACAAAAGTTGTTTATTTTGTTATTTAGAGTAACTTTTGTTTATATACACTTTTTTCATATACAGAATTATAAAAGAGATATACGCTAAAACCTATAGCGGGGTGATCTATTTTATTTGGGACAAAAGACACAACCGAAATAAATAAAACTCGGTATGTGTATTAGTACTAACGCTTTCATTATAATAGCCCATACTAACATTTCTAGGGACGGGCAGGAGTGGGGGTTATAAGGGAGGCCTGAATTTAAAATAGTGGTTTTCTATTGGGGTTTGAGCAAATATGAACATTAAAAAGTTGTTTATTTTGTTATTTGAAGTAACTTTTGTAATATACACTTTTTTCATATACAGAATTATAAACGAGATATACGCTAAAACCTATAGCGGAAGTGAACAATTTTATTTGGGACAAAAGACACAACCGAAATAAATAAAACTCGGTATGTGTATTAGCACTAACGCTTTCATTATAATAGGCCATACCAACATTTCTAGGGACGGGCAGGAGTGGGGGTTGTAAGGGAGGCCTGAATTTGAAATAGCGGTATTTCGTTTTCTTTTCGTTTTTGGGCAAATATGAACATAACAAAAGTTGTTTATTTTGTTATTTCGAGTAACTTTTGTGATATTTATTTTTCTTTTAACAATGTATAAACGAGATATACACTATAAACTAAAGCGGGAGTCAACTATTTTATTGGGCGCTAACGATTGAACCGAACTTCACAAAACTCGGTATGTCAATTAGCATTAATTCTTCCATGATTATAAGCTATATTAAAATGTTTAGGATTAGAACGGGAGAGGGGGTTATAAGGGAGGCCTGAAATAAAAATTCGCGATATTTCATTGTCTATTTGTTTTTCGACAAACATGCACATAACAAAAGTTGTTTACTTTGTTATTTAGATTAACTTTTTTTTTTTTTTTACATTTCTCCAGGAACAATGTGTGGAGCAAGTAATTTGCGTAGAAATATTGATATGCTCAACCATTCATTCCAATTTGAACTATGAGGTACCTCACCTGGAAAAATTAATTCAAATCAATGTTAGTATTTTGTCCTTAACAGCTGAAATTTATGCATAATGCACAGGAGACGGGAAATATGACAATTTGGAGGACAGTGAAGACTTACATAAGAAATTAATTTTATTAATAACAAATGCCAACAACGGGTATTAACACTAAACACTGGGACGGGTAAATGTCAAAATATTGTGCCAAGTAAAGCCTTGCAAAAAAAATACCATCACCATTCAGCCTCAAATCAATTCCTGGGCGAAGCCGGGTATCTGAGCTAGTATTATATATATATATAAATATATATATATATATCTTTGTATTCTATTAATTAATACTAATATTTATAAAAGGAAAAAGTCCGTCACGCAGGGGCTGCGTAAACTAAGCAGATTTCCCTCGTGAAGTTTAATAATAGGTAAACCTACATACTGCTAACACCACACCACCGTGAATATTAATTGAATAAATACAAACGACTCACCTCATCAGGATAATTATTATCTCAATCAATCAAATTTTAGTAATCACAAGAATTTAAAACGGGGGGGGGGTTACAAGAACATATTTGCATGTATCTCGTATAATAAAGGTCTCTGGAAAATAATATTTGGTATTTAAGCTTCGAATAATGTGTTATATTATATAACAGAGTATTGATTACGTAAAATTAGTAGAAGTGCGGGTTTACTGAGTGATGAAAACTGAAAAATACAAATATCTCGGTTAATATTCAAGATAGAGAATATATGTATATATCAATATTCATAGTACATTTAATTTTCAATAAGATTTATTCAATAAACTTTTTCGATCCGACATATAGTAACGGAGATATTTCAAAATTCTCCCCCTATAAACCCCCCTCTCTCCTGGTCCGATTTTAGCCGCTAACGAACTTGATCGTTCTTTTTACATAAGACGACTAAATATCGAGTTTGGTAACGATTAAACAAAACTTTCGACAGCTAAATTTCGGTCGAAATTTTTGTTTAATGTTGTTATTTTGGGTAATATAATTATAATATAGTTCCGTTACCTTATATTGGTGATATACTGAAAGCATATAGACTGTCTGAATTGGAATCTTTCTCCCTCAAAATATTATAATTTTCGCAAGTACTTTCGGCAGTTAATGCTCTCACCTTCAGAGTTAAACAACGCGATAAAGAACCCTAAGGAGAACCAATATAAAACATTCGTGCACGCAACAAATACATCAATTCTGCAAATACTACAACAATAACAAATGTAATGAGGAAAAAAATGAATAAATAATGACATATCCAATAGATCATTACCAAGAATTCTTCAAATCCTTTCACAAATAGTTCTCCATTAATCATTCATTTAAGATTGAAATATGCTGCCAAACACATTTCTAAAACCTTTTGCCTTTGCTTGGCGTTTTGTATGTTGGAGGTGCCGATAAAGAGCTTCCTCT
The DNA here is from genome assembly GCA_019009955.1 of Riptortus pedestris. NCBI lineage: Eukaryota > Metazoa > Arthropoda > Insecta > Hemiptera > Alydidae > Riptortus > Riptortus pedestris. Next base: position 11,206,381 of record CM032228.1, read on the forward strand.
GATGATGAAAAGCATACTTTCAACATAATATATAAATGGCGTAATCATGATTCCGTGTTGCAAAAAGAATTAAAATAATAGCTGAGAAGCTATACATTCGTTTCTGAATATAAATAGTTTTCTGTGTGAAACCAGAAACGAAAAAAATGCAACGTCTCATTAGGAATTACTTCTAATAGCACACATGACCACTAATACCCTGCCACATTTTAGCAGATTTCCCTCAGGGAAATCAGCTTTTGAGTTTGTACTCAAGACTCGATTTTCAAAATTATTCTTCACGAAAATGTGAGCCGTTCAACACTATATATATATATATATAAAATTTTAACCTCTGTCTGTACATTGATTTTTTTCGTGAAATTTCACGATAACTTTTTGTTTCACATGTCATAGACACCATAACTGCATTTTGTTTCTTTTGTTTCTGGTTTATTTGTTTTTGTTACCTTTTCACGCAAAAACGGCTGAACCGAATTTTATGAAACTTGGTATTTATATTACTACTAATCCAACTTAGACTTTAGGCTATATTAATATCCTCTGAGACGAACAAGAGTGGGGGTTATAAGGGAAGCCTGAAATTAAAAATAGCGATATTTCGTTTCCTATTGGTTTTTCGGCAATTATGCACATAACAAAAGTTGTTTATTTGTTATTAGTTATGTTATACCGAATTATAAACGAGATATACGCTAAAAACTATTGCGGAAGGAACAATTTTATTTGGGACAAAAGACCCAACCGAAATAAATAAAACTCGGTATGTGCATTAGCACTAACGCCTTCCTTATAATTAGCCATACTAAGATTTCTAGGGACGGGCAGGAGTGGGGGTTGTAAGGGAGGCCTGAAATTAATAATAGTGATATTTCGTTTCTTATTGGGGTTTCGGCAAATATGCACATAACAAAAGTTGTTTATTTTGTTATTTAGAGAAATTTGCTCAACAATTCTTTTCAATATGAACTACCAGGTACAGCACCTGGAAAAATTAATTTTAATGTATGTTAATAGACAGTGAAATCTTACATAAAAAATTAATTTTATTATTAACAAATCCACAGAAACGACGGGTATTAACCCTAAAAACTGGGAAGGGTAAATGTCAAAATATTGTGCAAAGTCAAGCCTTGCCAAAAAAATATCATCACCATTAAGCCTCAAATGAATTCCCGGGCGAAGCCGGGTATCTGAGCTAGTATATATATGTCTGGATGTCTGTATGTTGGACCGAAAAACTGTATAAAATTAATCTTATTGCAAATGTAATGTTCTATATATGTTATGTACCTTTTTTCACTATCTTGATTGTTAACCCAGATATTTGGATTTTTTAGTTTTCTGGCTTCAGTAACCCTCCCCTCCCCCCTCCTACTCATGTCATATTAACAATAAGCTGTTTTATTATGAAGCACATTATTTGAAGCATAAGTACCAAATATTGTTATCATGAAACTTTTACTTTTTGAGATAAATGCAAATACGTGGCACAAGCGGGAAATCTGCTTAGTTTACGCAGCCCCTGCGTGACGGACTTTGTTTAACATTGTTACTATTTAGCGTATCAATTACTAGAATATTAATTAATTCAAAACTATTCAGTTATTATAACAGCCTCTACGATTCCAGAGGTAGACGTGTATGCCAGAATAAAAGAAAGAAGAAAACAGAAATTTACAAAATAGAAAATATCATATGAAGATATTTGGGGATTGATATGCAAACCATATAACTAACTCGTTATAAATGGGCTGACCACTTTAATGGTTTGGCAAGAAAGTTTTCTTCTCTTTTTTAAAGTTTAGGTTGGATAGCAAATGCCTACAAAATATCTCCAAACTTTATGCCTCGAGATGCGTAATACTGTACTATCGAAGAGATTTGTTGAGTTAGATCTTGGAAAAGTTCCTCACATCAAGTTTCAAAGATTTTATAATATAATGTGCAAAAAGCTTTTGCCACAGTTCAAGTTTGTTTTCCATCTACTTCGAGTTCCATTTCTTTAAAATATGATAATTATTTGGTATTGTACATTCCTTTTTACAGGCGAACTATTTATAGAGTATCTGTACTTCACATAGAGGCTCTAAAACTAACATATTGTATTGCAGGTTGAGTAAAACTGCCACTACTCTACAATAACAATTTACTCAAGCGACAGAGCGTTTTCGACGCAGTGCATCATCGTCAGTGCCCTGTTGATACACCAAAAAGCTATAAGGTACCATAACAGTGCTGAAATTGTTAAAATGTCGAACAGTTAAAATAATCATATATTGTTCCTAAAAACTAAATAACAGCCCATTAAAAGCCACTAACAAAATCGACAGTCAAGTTAAATAAATAAATTCTTAAGACATCAATTTAAAAAAAAAAATCTCAAAATCACAAGTATTGTTGAACTTAAACACTGAGCTATATGGAATAAAAACTTAAAGCAATTTCTTAAACACATTAAAACTATTAGTATAGAAGAGAGAGAGAGAGAGAGAGAGAGAGGGGGGGAGAGAGAGAGAGAGAGAGAGAGAGAGAGAGAGAGAGAGAGAGAGAGAGAGAGAGAGAGAGAGAGAGAGAGAGAGAGAGAGAGAGAGAGGAGGGGGGAGCCTACCTCACGTCCTGGATGTTGACTTGGAGGGCTTCAGGCTGAGCTAAGGAGGCTGCTTGCACAAACTCCCATCCTGGCTAGAAAAGGGTGGTAATCTGTAGATAACCCGTCCCATTTCGCCTTAGTTTGCAAAAAGTGGACGTTAATAAATAATCGTGAGAAGTACCTTCAACATAGAAAATCCTAACTTCTGTTATACCCATACAATAATTGGCAATACATGTTCCATATTATATACTATATCGTACGGGGGGGGGGGTCAGAACTAATTTGCATAAATCTCAAAAAGTAAAAGTTCAATTAAAAAAAATATTTAATATTTAACCTTGGAATGAAATGTTTCATGATATAACAGCTTATTAATAATATAACATAAGTATGAGTGGGGGTTTGCTGAAAGCCAAAAACTATAAAATCCAAATATCTTGGTAAATGTTCATGATACAAAATGTATAGAACAATATTTATAGAACAATACATTTGCAATAAAATTAGTTATATACAATTTTTCAACCCAATGTATAACAATGGAAATATTTAGAATTTTAAAAATCCTCCCTCTAAACCCTCCATAAATCTTATTTCAACCATTAACGATTTTGATCTTTATTTCTACGTAAAACGTTTAAATATTGAGTTTGTTAACGGTGAAGCAAAAATTGTAGGCACTAAAGCTTCAAAACACACACACACACACACATATATATATATATATATATATATATATATATATATATATATATATATATATATATATATATATAGTTTTGAACGGATCTAATTTTCGTTATTTCCTGGATAAAATCGATGGACATTTGAAGAAAATCTTCGAAAATTTCCTCTTTTGAGTACAACCTCAATAGCTGATTTAAGGGAAATTGGCTAATAAAAACAATAAATTGACAATTCATTATTAAAGTAGTTTCACAATCCCATCCTTATTGTAAATGGGAACCTGGAAAACGCGAGGAATTCCAACCTTAATTAACCCTGGAATGTAAACTGTGATTCGGGGGTTTGAAATCGACACCTCTAGAATAGCTACCCCTAAGAGCTAGAACAACGACCCCCGCCCCCGGCCAAAAAAAGAATATTTACTAATAAAAAACTATTTATTTATTGCTTATGGACCAAGTAGACTGCTAAACACTTGTCCTTTTGTGCCTTTTAGGTCGTACTCCCGACTCGAGTTTTGAAAAAATTCCTCAAATGTCCATCGATCCTACCCAGGAGATGGCGAAAATGAAGTCGGTTCAAAATAACACACACACACACACACACACACATATACATATATATATATATATATATAATATATGTGTGTGTGTCTGTTAACGCTCTAGCGGTCGCAATTTTTCTTGGATCGTTACCAAACTCTATATCTAATCGTTTTATGTAAAAAGAAAGATCAAGTTCGTTAATGCCTGAAATCGAACCAGAGGGAGGGAGGGAGGGTTTAGAGGAAGGGGGGAATTTTGAAAATTCGAAATACTTCTGTTACTATTAGTCGGATCGAAAAATTGTATAAGACCAATCATATTACAAATTTAATGATCTATAAACATCGTTCTATACATATTTTCTGTTTCATGAGTATTAACGGATATATTTAGATTTTATAGTTTTCAACCTTCAGCTAACCCCCACTTCAACTCATGTTTAACTAACAATACTCGGTTATGTAATAAACCACATTATTCGAGGCTTGAATATCAAATATTGTTTTCCAGATACGTTTATCATACGACATACATACAAATATGCTCTGGTGACCGCCCCCCTCACAAGTTTTTGAACTACTTAAATTTGATTGATTGAGATAAAAATTATTCTGATTCATTATAAATGACAGTACTAGATATAGTAAATGGTTTTTAATCAAATAAATATGTTAGTTTACGCAGCCCTGTGTGACGGACTTATAAACACCAAATTGAAAAATTGTCGAAACCAATTAATTATATGAAAAGAATAAAATACTGCCTAGAATTTATTATTTCATTTCATTTTCTGGTCTGATTATATCATAATACTCTTATAGTAAGAAATGAGGCGATTTGGTAAGATAAATGCTAAGTAGAACCCCTTTATTCTTCTTATTCCCTCCTTAATACTTTCGGATAATACTTGAATGAAAGAAATTTGCTTTCTATTTATTTTTTAATCTGAAAAGATTTAGTAGATCAATGGGATTGGTTCTTCTTCAGAGCTCATTAGTCGTAAAAAGGCTATTAAAAAGCACTCATTTGAATAATTGGGAAGGTTTGTTCATATCTATTTTTATTCAAACTTATATTTCTTATTAGAATTTACACTCAACAAGCCTTAGAATATTTCATTATATCAACATTTTTTTATAAATATTTGCAATAAAAGGAATTCTTAAAAATTATTTGTTAGAAATGTTCATAAGTATTGGCTAAGCATATATCATGTACTGGCTTTTATTTAATTTATCACAGAATAAAAGGGAAGAGGTAGTTTTTTACAAAGAAGCATAAATGATCTTTGAATAGAATTATCTCAAAAAATATAACAATATTTTAGCAAATTTCCCTCAAGGGAAATCAGATATTGAGTTCGTATTCATGACGAGATAATCGAAATTTTTTTTCAAATATCCATCAATTTCCCGGGAGATGACGAAAATTAGGTCAATTCAAAATTTAATTTATAATATTGTTACGTTTTATTACAAAACCAGTAATAAACGTTGTTAATAAGAGTTCTTATGGATTGCAAAATTAAACACACACAAGTTTCAGAGTTTTCACTGCACGATTTATTTCAAAATGCACAATATTCTTGGTTAATTATTACTACTCACAGTATACACTGATAGCTTCACTGTTCTTCAGATTACACAGTCCAATAATTCACTCACGGTCACTGAAATTCACAAAAAAACGGCACTGCACTGTCCTTTACTTTGCGGCACTGCACTGTCTTAAACACGGCACTAAACTGTTACTTACAGTCACGGCACAACACTGTTCTTCTTATACAAACACTTTACCGCACTGCACTAATTCGTACTGTAGCACCGATGTGATCATCAAGACGTCTGAGCGTAAACTGAACTGAGATACTGGCAGGGTCTCTTATAAATGCCTGTAGAAGGGTCTAGCCAAGGAAAGGTCCAGAAGTTCCAGGAAGATAGGCACGGCGGGCCCTAATTAGATTCTGCCGGCTCCACTAGGTCGAGCTGTACAGGCTTAAATAGAGAAGCAGGATGGGACCGAGGCTCTTCCAAGAAGGACTGGAAGGGACTAGTGCCTTCCACCAATTAGCGACAAATTAGCGGCACTTCTTTGAACCCCTCCACACTCCCCAATCACGCCTTGAATAGTAGAGCCATTTAATTTTCACAACACAATATATTCATATATATATTTGTCTGTTAACGCTCTAGCTGTCGCAATTTTTTTGATCTAAATTCCATATTTAAATGTTTTATGTAAAAAGAAAGATTAAGTTTGTGAATGGCTGAAATCAAACCAGTGGGAGGTGGGATTTTCGAAAATACGAAATATCTCCGTTACTATACGTCGGATCGAAAAATTGTATGAAACATGTCTTATTGAGAATTTAATTTAATATAAATATTGTTATATATATATTTATTCTTTATTTTCAATATTAACCGAGAGATTTGAATTTTTCAGTTTTCAGCCTTCAGCAAACCCCACTTCTACTCATGTTACATAAACAATACGCGGTTATGCAATAAGCTCCATTATTTGAAGCTTAAATGCCATAAATTGTTTTCAAGAGACCTTTATTATACGACATAAATGCAAATAAGTTATGGTGACCCCCACCTCCTTAAATTCTTGGACTACTATAATTTGATTGATTGAGATATAAATTATTCTGGTACATTATAAAATACAGATCTAGATATATTAAATAGTTTTCAATAAAATTAATGTGTTATATTCTGATATATTTCACTAATAGTTTTTCTTTCCTGTGAGAAGTTGGGACACCTGTATGTTTTCGTTCCCGGCAGGAAGTTTCTTATTATTCACTTGATGTTGACGGTGTTACCAGTATGTAGATTTATCTATTGTTAAACTTCAGGAGGGAAATCTGCTTAGTTTACGCAGCCCCTGCGTGACGGACCTTTATTCAATTCACAATTTCATAAGCACTTAGCACCTAATAGGCACTTTCACAATGCCAAAAACCCGACCTACTTCCATCAATCATTTTCAAATTAAATTATGAATTATATTATAGATATTATAAATAAATTTGAGTATATACCTACACATAGAATAATATATATATATATATACTAGCACAGATGCACGGCTTCGCCCGGGAATTCATTTGAGGCTGAATGGTGATGGTATTTTTTTAGCAAGTCTTTACTTAGCACGATATTTTGACACTTACCTGTCCCTGTGTTTAGGGTCTATACCCTTCGTTGCTGTGGATTTGCCGAAGAACCTATAGAATACGAAATATGGTGATTTTTGTTTCAGGCCTCCCTTATAACCCCCACTCCCGTTTGAACCTAAACATTTTAATATAGCTTATAATCATAGGAGAATTAATGCTAATTCACATGCCGAGTTTTGTTAAGGTCGGTTCAACTGTTGGTGCCCAATAAAATAGTTGGTTCCCCCTTTAGTTTTTAGTGTATATCTCGTTTATACTTTGTTATACGACAAAAGTAAATATAACAAAAGTTACTTTAAATAACAAAATAAACAACTTGTGTCATGGGCATAATTGCCGAAAAACCAATAGGAGACGAAATATCGATATTTTTAATTTCAGGTCTCCCTAATAACCCCCACTCCTGTTTGTCTCAGAGAATATTAATATTGCCAGAAACCTAACCTCTTTTAGTAGAAATATACATACCAAGTTTCATAAAAGTCGGTTCAGCCGTTTACGATTCTATAAACGACATACAATCAAACATTCATTTATATATATATATATATATATGTGTGTGTGTAATGTATATATACATATACTATCTAAGGTACCCGCCGGCTTCGCCCGGGAAATCATTTGAGACTGAAGGATGATGGTATTTTTTTGGGGTATTACTTTGTATAATATTTTTACATTTTCCCGTCTGAATGCTTAGGATTTACATCCGAGTCCGGCGCGTTGGGAATATGTTAATAATAAAAGTATTTGTTATGTACTTAATTCTACAGAAATACACAATATTTTTATATTACCTGTGCATGTATCTTTTTTTATATATAAGATAATCATAGATTATCATATTATCATTGTCAAAAATATGGGGTTGCGTTGATTTCGTCTTTCGAGTCCCATAACATTGTTGACCCCTTTTATAGTTTTTCGTGTATACCTTATTTATACTTCGTTATATGGAAAAAGTCCATATATCAATAGTTACTTTAAATAACAAAATAAACAACTTTTGTTCTGTGCGTATTTGCCGAAAAACCAATAGGAGAAGAAATATCGCTATTTTTAATTTCAGGCCTACTTTACAACCCCCCCCCCACTCCTTTTCGTCTTAGAGAATATTAATATAGCCAGAAACCTAACCTGTTTTAGTAGTAATATGCATGCCAACTTTCATAAAATTCGGTTCAGCCGTTTACGATTCTATAAAGGACATACAAACAAACATTCATTTATATATGTATATAGATATACCTACACACACAATAATTTATATAAGGAAATACTTCCGTAATAGAGTAGATAGCAACGCTGGTTACACAAGCGTGATACAAAAGGCAGCGGAGAATTAGTGCTGCTATCTATGATCTTATACGAAGGGGATTATGGATGTCGCAGCAAGATCTACAGCAAGGGATTTGTGGATATCCCTTATCTAATTTATAGCTCAATGCTTCCTTAAAATAAGATATTTTTGACCAACAAAAAGAAGCTTAAATCATTGAGAACATTTGGGTTAAACTTGTAAAATCGTTTGATACTTTTTAAAGATTAAGAAAATATATTTTTACTTTATTGATTTTTTTTTTCAGGCGACTTCATTCTCCCATTTTCAGGTGTCTTTGTTTGGCCAAGGTATAAACGATTGACATCGTGATAAAGGAGTCGTTCATATTTACTTAAAGATAAAAAGTCCGTCACGCAGCGGCTGCGTAAACTAAGCAGATTTCCCACGTGATTTTTACAATAGAGAAATCAACATACTAGTAACAGTAGTAGTAACGGGTCTCTAAACCATTTTCACGTGAGCCGAACAGTTACGGAAACGGCCGAACTAGCTTTGGTGGAAGTACACGACTAGAACCGACATCAGCCGATCTCAGCTCCTCCCTTATCCGCACACACTTAATAACAATGTAAATATCTCGGTTAATATTGCAGATAGAGAATAAATGCATATAACAATATGTATAGTAAACTTAATTTCCAATAAGATTGGTCCTTATACAAGTTTTTGATGCCACGTATAGTAATGGAAAAATTTCGAATTTTCGAAAATCCCCCCTCTTAACCCGCCTCCTTCTGGTCCGATTCAGCCATTAACGAACTTGATCTTTCTTTTTATATAAAACTATTAAATATAGAGTTTGGTAACGATTAAAAGAAAATTGGGACCACTAGAGCGTTAAAAGACAAATATCTTTATATATATATATAAATATATATATATATATATATATATATATATATATATATATATAATTTAACTGTACGTGTGTATATCACTGAACTCCTCCTAAACGGCAGGACCGATTTGAACGATTTTTTTTGTACGCGTTTGGGTGAAGCCCTGGATGGTTTAGATTCACAAATCAGGCCGGCAGATGGAGCGGGAGTGGGGGTCGTAGGGGAGGCCTATAATTAAAATTAGTGATATTTCGTTTCCTATTGGTTTTTCGGCAAATATGCTCAGGATAAAAGTGGTTTATTTTGTTATTTAGAGTTAGCTATATTAAAAAATTTTAGGTTCGAACGGGAGTGGTGGTTATAAGGGAGGCCTGAATAAAAAATTCCAGATATTTCATTTTCTATTTGCTTTTAGGCAAAAGTGCACGTAACAAAAGTTGTTTTTTGAGTAATTATAATTAACTTTTGTTTTAAACAATATTATTAAATTTAATATCCTAATCGTTTGAAATATCATGCAGGACAACATCTGTCGAGTCCGCTAGTAATAATAATAATAATAATAAAGTATGTTTTTTTTGAAATTTGAAATAATTTACATGTTATTATACAATTAAGATATCATAATAATATCTTTCCTTATACTATATATAACATACATTAACATGGACTCATAAGTCCGTCTGTTGAGTTCGGCCATTATTTACTAAATTATTAATCAGCATGGTTGATTATTTCTAATAGATATATAAACATAATATTAACATAATATTACAATATTCTAAATAAAAAAAAATCTTTTATAAGAATTCTATCTTTAAAAAACAACAACAAAGAAAAAAACTAATTATTAATATTTATTTAGAAATAAAAAGAAAAAAAAAGAAATAATAATTAGAAAAACTTATCCATTATACTCAGCTACTAGTAACTTCCTATATCTCTTTGCAACACATAGATGTTTATAAAGGGCCTGCCAATCTTTGCCATTCAGAAACAAAATAAATTCGTTTTGGCTAAATTTTGATGAGCCAAGGAACTGTTTCCTAAATTCACTAAGCACTGGGCATACTGCTATAAAATGATATGTATTTTCTAATTCATTCATATTACATAAGGAGCATAACCATTGGCCTTCAGTTCTACATACTGAATAATTCAGATTTTACATTTCCCCCCTCGCTTTCATTATAAGGCTTGTGAAATGTAAACTATTATTGCTGTTCAAATAACTATTACTAACTAAAATTACATCGAGATTATTGTAATTAGAGTGAAACCTAGAATGATTTGCCTTTCCCAACATTTCTTCAATAAATTGCAACCTTAATTTTTCCAATATTATTTCTACTTTCTTATTCATACTTCCTTGCTCTTTAATCCAGCTACAATTTACACCCAGATACTCCTTGCTGATATTTTCAATACTTCTAAACCAATTAGCCTGTTTTTCAATTATATGCTCTGCAATTATTCTGGCCCAGCAATGACTAGGGGGGGTTAATGATCTACATAAGTAATTTAAGAATAATTTAAGGGTGAAAAAGTAGAGAGGGTAACGCTTAGTTTCCAAAAACAATATATAATCTGGACAGTTTTTTGGAAGTGCAAACATCTTTTTAATGATATATTTTTGAATTAATTCAACCTCAATATATTTTTCATAGCCCCAGAATTGTGCACCATAGCACTTAACTACTCTTGAAGTAGATTCAAATACACTATATTTGGACTCGAGTGGTATATTTTTATTAGTGATAAATGTGTCCCATGTTGAATTAATTCCAAATTTGGCTGCAGTGATCTTTTCTCTGAAATGATGTTTCATTACCAGTCGACGAGTGAGTAGTATACCTAAATATTTATATTGATTTACTACCTCTATTTCTGAGCCCCTAAAATAAAGTCCGCTAGTATATATATATATAATTTTGAACGGGCCACACTTTCGCCATCTCCTTTGTAGGATCGATGGACATTTGAAGAAAAATTTCAAAAAAATTTCCTTAAGGGAAATCTGCTAAAATGAGGAGAAAAGTGTTTATAGTGCCCAATCCCTGTGGGAATGTGGCAACTTCAGTGGCATTTTATTTAGAGACGACAAATAGTTTAACTTTCTTAATAATATTATCATTTTAGCAAGTTCTTTTACCATGAAATAGCTCAGTGACATAAATTAACGTCGACTGTATCTATTTATAAAACACTCGGAACATGCGGTAATTTATTTCATAATCATGGAATGTAATTCTGAATCACAGTAAAGTCGACGTAACATAAATAGATCGTTGTTATTTCATTAACAAGTATGGTACAGCGGCAGTTCAACAAATACCCCAATTATAACGGAAATAATATTAAGGCACAGCGCCAGAAAATTTATGTCCTACTTCAGAGAGTAAGAAAAGACCAGTTTATTTGCATACCATAATTGAAACGGGAAGTTCCGGTGGAGTTTTTCATCAATGATAACACTAGTTTATGCTGTGAGGTAAAGATATCTCTTACTGTTCTACTGTGAAAATTAAAAGTAAGATAGAAACATTCCTGTTCTTCATAAATAATATTGTAATTATAATCTTATGTCTTTGCAAACTAATTATGTTTGGCTCAGTTATTTATTATTTATTAACGTCCACTTTTTGCAACTTAGGCTAATCGGGACGGGTTATCTACAGGTTACCACCCTTCTCTAGCTCAGATATTTAATTTCCGTAATATTGCTAAACATTTTCAGGTGAACTTGACAACTTACCCTTCTGATAAGTATCCTTTCTGAGTGCTTACTTCAAATGAGGTACCATTCTCTGGTTTACAATGAAATAGCAGCATTAACACAACATATAAGAAGTGCGGAGGATTTCAGTTTTGCCAGTATTTAAATAAAAAAAGATAAAGAATGTAAAAAATAAATATTAGCAAAACATTCTATAACGATCATATCGTACGCTGAACGCGATGCATGTGCATCTCACTGTGATCGTTAAGTAGGCCCATTTTAACAGAAATTCCTTAAAGGGAAATCAGCTATTGACGTCGTGTACTCATGTCGCAATTTTCGAAATTTTACTTCAATGCCCATCAATCCTACCTAATTGATGACGAAAATAAGGTCCGTTCAAAACTATATATATATATTTGTCTGTAAGCGCACTAGCGGTCGCAATTTTTGTTTGTTTGATCGTTAGCAAACTGGATATTTAGTCGTTTTATGTAAAAAGAAAGATCAAGTTCGTTAACGGCTGAAATCCGAGCAGGGGGAGGAGGGTTTAGAGGGGGAGACTTTTTAAAATTCAAAATATCTCCGTTACTATAAGTAGGATCAAAAAAGTGTATAGAATGAATCTTTTTGTAAATTAAGTGTACTATAAATGTTATATACATTTATTCTCTATATTGAATATTTCCCAAGATATTTGCATTTTTCAGTTTTCAGCCTTCAGTAAACTCCCACTTCTACTCGTGTTACATAAAGAATACTATATAATTGACCGCATTATTCGAAGCTTAAATATCAAATATTGTGTTCGAGAGACCTTTATTGTACGAGATAGATGCAAATAAGTTCTTGTGATCCCCCCCCCATCTTAAATTCTTGGACGACTAAAATTTGATTGATTAAAATAAAAATTATTCTGATTCATTATAAATTATAGTACTAGATGTACTAAATAGTTTACAATTAAATTAATATGTTATATACTGATATATTTCAGTAATTGTTTTTCTTTCCGGTGAGAGGTTAACATGTTTGTTTACATTTCAGAGGCTTCCCGTTGAGAGGGGAAATATTTCTTATTATTATTATTATATTATTATTACCTCTTGTATTCGAGTATTATTGACGGTTGTGTAGTGATACCAGTATATAGATATAGATTTATCTATTGTTAAACTTCTCGGGGGAAATCTGATTATTTACGCAGCCACTGCGTCACGGACTATTTTGGTAAGGGGAAATGAATCAAATGCATATCAAAAAGTCCGTCACGCAGGGGCTGCGTTAACTATGCAGATTTCCCACGTGAAGTTTTACAATAGAGAAATCCGCCTAGTAACAGCTGTAGTAGGAAGGGATCTCTAAACCTATTCACGAGGGACGAATAGTTCTGGAAACGGCCACCAGAGCTCTCGGCGGAGAGTCCGGAACATGGCGGGGTTCCGTCAACCATACACACAATACAAATGCAAATATCTCGGTTAATATTCAAGATACAGAATAAATGTATATGACAATATTTATAGTAAATTTAATTTACAATAAGATTGATTCTATACAATTTTTCGATCCGACGCATAATAACGGAGATATTTTGAATATTCAAAAATCCCCCCCTCTAAACCCCCCCTCCCACTGGTCCGATTTCAGCCGTTACCGAACTTGATCTCTCTTTTTACGTAAAACGCTTAAATATGAAGTTTGGTAACGATCAAACAAAAATTTAGACCTCTAGAGCGTTTCCAGACAAATATATATATATATATATATATATATATATATATATATATATATATATATATATATATATATATATATAATTTTGAACGGACCTCATTTTCGTCATCTCCTGGGTAGGATCGATGGACATTTGAAGAAAGTTTTCGAAAATCGCGTCATGAGTACGACCTCAATAGCTGATTTCCCTAAGGGGAAATCTGCTAAAAGACGCAGGGGCTGCGTTAACTATGAAGATTTACCAAGTATTTGCATTTATTATAAGAATTAAATGACCAATCAGAACAATATTTGGCGGACTCAGGTTAGCCATGCGAGTTAAAGCGTTGACTTTAATTTCACATGGTAAATCTAGGGTGGCGAGTTCGATTCTCGCCTGGGCAAAGGAAATTATTTAGTGGCGAAATTCATTAAATAATATCCTAAGTCCCACCCTGGCTAGAAAAGGGTGGTAACCTGTAGATAGCCCCGTCCCAATTAGCCTGAGTTGCAAAAAGTGGACGTTAATAAATAATAATAATAACAATATTTGGAATTATATTTTCATTTTTTGGGCTTCATATTAGGAGCTTCATAATATAACAGTTTATTGTTAATATGATATGAGAAGAAGCTGGGGTTTACTGAAGGCCGAAAATTAAAAAAGTCCGTCACGCAGGGGCTGCGTAAACTAAGCAGATTTCCCACGTGAAGTTTTACTCTCATCCGTTATCCGCCCCGATTTCATAAAAATGCAAATATCTCGGTTAATATTCAAGATAGAGAATAAATGTATAATACAATATTTATAGTAAATTTAATTTACAATAAGGTTGATTCTATACACTTTTTCGATCCGGCGTATAGTAACGGAAATATTTCGAATTTTCGAAAATCCTCCCCTCTAAACTCCCCCTCCCACTAGTCCGATTTCAGCCGTTAACGAACTTGATCTTTCTTTTTACATAAAACGACTAAATATCGAGTTTGGTAACGATCAAACAAAAATTGTGACCGCTAGAGCATATATATATATATATATATATATATATATATATATATATATATATATATACAGTTTTGAACGGTATTCTAGTCATCTACTAGGTAGGATCAATGGACATTTGAAGAAAAATTTCGAAAATTCCGTCATGAGTACAACCTCAATAGCTGATTTCCCTTAAGGGAAATCTGCTAAAAATGCGAATATCTCAGTCAATAATGAACGAAGTAAAAAAGTCCGTCACGCAGGGGCTTCGTAAACTAAGCAGATTTCCCACGTGAAGTTTTACAATAGAGAAATCTGCCTAATAACAGCTGTAGTAGTAAGTTACCTCTAAATCCGACGTATAGTAACGGAGATATTTTGAATTTTCAAAAATCCTCCCCTCTAAACCCTCCCTCCCACTGGTCCGATTTCAGCCATTAACGAACTTGATCTCTCTTTTTACGTAAAACGCTTAAATATGAAGTTTGGTAACGATTAAACAAAAATTGCGACCGGTAGAGCGTTAACAGACAAATATATATATATATATATATATATATATATATATATATATATAGATAGATAGATATATATATAAAATTTTGAACGGACCTCATTTTCGTCATCTCCTACCCAGGATCGATGGACATTTGAGGAAATTTTTCAAAACTCGCGTCATGAGTACGACCTCAATAGCTGATTTCCCTTAAGGGAAATCTGCTAAAAATGTACTTACCAACATTTATATCTCTAGTTCGTATTTTATTTCGGTTTTTCGTGTTTAATTTCTATGTTGTGATTGTTTTTTTTTTCATTTAAATTAATTTTGTGGTTTTGTTTTCCTTTAAATTATTTATTTTTTTTTATTTTATGCAGTTTTCTGAGCAATATCGCCACAGCTGCGAAGCTCCAATAAATAAGTAAAATACACTTTTTGACTTAGAGTAACTGGCTTAAAACATATTCAGCTGGTAGTTCCATAGACTTCTTGAGTTGAAAAATCAATGCGTCAATCACGCAGCTCGGGAAATCTGCCTCGTTTACGCAGTTCCCATTAGTAGAAACCCATTCCTTCGCCTGTGATTTCCACATTAAGCTATTATTTCACTGAACTGCTCCTACTGTTTATACTTTTGGTCCTTTCTGCTTCGTTTTTTTTTTCTTGCGGAGAAAGAAATGTAGTTTAGAATATGGAATGAGCCAGATATTCTTGCTCGTGGGTTATCTGGTTAGTTATGCAGCCCTACCTGGTGGAGTTTTTTTTTAAGATGCAAGATCCAACTTTCCCCTTACCTTGTATCACTCTGATATTTACTTGATTTTCATTCTAATTTCAATTTCATTTATTCTCTGAAAAATATTAGTTCGAATATTAACCTCATGTTATTAACAAATTTTTTGAAGAGTTCATGTAATTTTTTATGATCAAAAGAGCTATTTCATTTAAAAAATTTCCTTTTTAAATTACCGCCTCTCTTTTTTAAGCTCAACAAAAATCATAAGCAAGGGTTTGAATAATTTTAGCTTTGAGACTTCATAAGCCCCTTAAAAATACCCTACAAGCTGGACAATTAATGAAAGAGGATTAGTGGTTTCGAAAGCAGAAATAAACATTTCTAAAGGTTTCTGAGAACATTCTTAAAACTCGAGGCGCAAATAAAGTTTCTAGAGTGTTTGATTAGCCTTGATTCCGAGAAAGACTAATCTTTTATTCAGATCTTTATTGGTTTCACAGTTATGGGAAAGTCAGAACATAATACTAATACATATTATATTTCACAGCACAAGACTACAAATACAATTTCTTGATTTTAAACATAAGCTTTAACGAAAGAAAGTCCGTCACGCAGGGGCTGCGTAAACTAAGCAGATTTCCCGCGTGAAGTTTAAAAATAGATAAATCTACATACCGGCTATATTTATGCTTTGAATGATGTGGTTTATTATATAATAGAGTATTATTTGTATAATATGAGTAGAAGTGGGGGTTTGCTGAAGGCTGAAAACAGAGTAAGGCAAATATTCAAGATAGAGAATAAATGTATATACCAATATTTATAGTAAATTTAATTTTCAATAAGATTGGTTCTGTACATCGTTTCCATCCGACGTATAGTAACGGAAATATTTCGAATTTTCAAAATTCTCCCCCTCTAAACCCCTCTTCCTGGTCCGATTTCAGCCGTTAACGAACTTGATCTTTCTTTTAACATAAAACGACTAAATTACGAGTTTCACAACGATTAAACAATAATTGCGATCGCTAGAGCGGTAACAGACACACACACACACACACACACACACACACACACACACACACATACAAAGATATATATATATATACATATATATATATATATATATATATATATATATATATATATATATATACAGTTTTGGACGTACCTCATTTTCGTCATCTCCTGGGTAGGATCGATGGACATTTGAAGAAAAATTTCGGAAATTGCGTCATGAGTACGACGAGGGAAATCTGCTAAAACACACTCAGAATAGAGAAAAACAAGCTCTGTATGGCGTAAGTATACTTCCAAGTTGTATGTTTCTAGTGTGAGTACATTCCGTTGGGAACACTCGAACACAGAATTAGGTTAGGATTAATAGGAAGTTTGCCGGAGAAAGTTTGTTCCGTTTGTTCAGTCTATTTCCTCTGGTTTGGAAACATGATCCCAAAGTTTCCACTGTTCCTAAAATCGTTGGCTTCCTCCGGCCAAGGACCTTAGCTTTGTAGAGGATTGACCCAAGTTTATTTACTTAACACAGAAAGGGGTCCACCAAATTAAATCAATAGTTGAATATAATCCACCATCTCCAATAGCGATAGCTGTCCGAGAAAAAAAAAAACAATCCATAAAACAAACTTTACTTAATTTTCTTTATTTCTAATAGTAAACTTTAATAACTTCACAAACTCTAAAAAAAGAGCTCCCGATTTTAGTAAACAAAAAAAGAGGGCGTCCGTTGGAAAAAAAGAGGGTTTCACAATATTTTTCTCGCTTCTAGTTATTGATTGTATTTATGTCGCGATGATCCGTATCCAGGTGATTAACAACGCCTGATAATTTGTAAATGTATATAAACTTAAAGTCATTTTTTTGTGTTTTTAGCAGATTTCCCTTAAGGGAATTCAGCTATTGAGGTGTACTCATTACGATATATATATCTTATACATAAAAATGACTGTTTCTGTGTATGTCCTTTATGGAATCGCAATCGGCTGAACCGAATTTTATGAAACTTGCTATGTATATTACTACTAAAACAGGTTAGAATTCTGGCTGTATTAATATTCTCTGAGACGCGCAGGAGTGGGGGTTATAAGGAAGGCCTGAAATTAAAAATAGCGATATTTCGTTTCCTATTGGTTTTTCGGCAAATATGCACATAGCATAAGTTGTGTATTTTGTAATTTAGAGTAAATTTTGTAATTTACTCTTTTGTCGTATACCGAAGTATAAATGAGATATACGCTAAAAACTATAGTGGGAGTCAACAATTTTATTTGGCAGAAAAGACACAACCGAATTAAACAAAACTCCGTATGTGATTTGGTATTACCACCTCCCTGATTATAAGCTATATTAAAATTTCGAGGTACAAACAGGAGTGGGGGTTGTAAGGGAGGACTGAAGTTAAAAATAGCGATATTTTGTTTCCTATTCGTTTTTCGGCAATTATGCACATAACAAAAGTTGTTTATTTTGTTATTTAGAGAAATTTGCTCAACAATTCTTTTCAATATGAACTACCAAGTACCTCACCTAGAAAAATTAATTCAAATATATGTTAATATAAGTTGTTTGTTTTGTTGTGTAAAGTAACTTTTGATATACACACTTTTTCCGTGTAACGAAGTATAAATAAGGAATACACGAAAACTTTAGAAGGGGTCAATAATGTTATAGGACACGAACGACTAAATCGAAATCAACGGAACTCCGTATTTTTGACTACAAGCTATATTAACATTTTCAGGAGCCAACAGGAGCCGGGGCTGTTAGGGAGGCTTGAAATGAAAAATCGTCATATTTCGTTTTCTATTGTTTTTTGGCAAACGTGCTCATGACAAAAGATGTTTAATTTGATATTTAGAGAAACTTTTATTATATACATCTTTATCGTAATTTAGTATTTTAGCTGTTGGTGTAGCAACGCACGCAAGGTACAGCAAGTATATATATGTGTATATATATATATATATATATATATATATATATATATATATATATATATAAAAGCTCGAGTTCGTTAACGGCTGAAATCGGACTGGGGGGTTTAGAGGGAGGAATTTCGAAAACTCGAACTATCTCTGTTACTATACGTCGGATCGAAAAATTGTATAGAGACAATCTTATTGAAAATGAAATTTACTATATGTATTGTTCTATACATATTTTCCGTATAATGAGTATTAACCGAGATATTTGGATTTTACGCCCTCAGTAAACCCCCACTCATGTCATATTAATAATAAGCTGTTATATCATGAACCACTTCATTGCAAGGTTAAATACCAAATATTGTTTTCAACAAAGTTTTATTAACGCGATACAAACAAATACGTTCTGTTGACTCCCCCCCCCCCCCTCGTCTTCTTTTATTCTTGGATTACTAAAATTTGAGTGATTGAGATAAAACTGATTCCGGTTTATTACAAATTATAGCACTAACTTTAGTAAATTGTTTATAATAAAATTAATATGTTATATTCAGATATATTTCATTAGTTGTTTGTCTTTCCGGTCTATCTATCTAGTCAGTGCTAACGCTTAGAAGAATCCATTGCATTGAAGAAGGTAAACTTTAAGTAGAAGGAATATTACGCTAAAATGTAAAATTCAAGTTCACGACGCCAAATATTCCTAAACGATTTTTCTCTAAATGAAATGTTTCCTTTTTCTAGAGTGTAATTCGAAAAAAAATATATTCAATTGAGTTGATGTGCGGGTATTAATCTCAATAGCACTTACCTTTGGGAAACATTTCTTTTAACACAATACATGAATGAAATGATTTTGACCCAGAAACAGCAAAAATGAAGATTCAAAAGCTTAAAGATGTCGCTAAGCCAGAAAATAAAACTTCCTATTATAATTTCGATATCCTTGAAGTTTTTTTTTTTTTTCTCATTTGTAAAAGTCATTTCTTGGAAGAAAGTTGTTCCGAAGGTAAATGAAGATCTCAATTTAGCTTGCCTTGTTTTATCACTAAAGTCGAGTATAACAATCTCCCTCATTTTCACTTTTTTTTTTTTTTTTTTTTTTTATTTATGTCCTAACTTTCTAGGGGCGGAAATAGAAAAAAGCGGTGCTTGACTTTACTCCAAACCTAGGTAATTAAGGAGGAAAAGTAATTCTATTATGCTATCTAGCCTTACTTAGAGGAAAAGTAATAGTCATCACATCATAATTATTTCTAAATTCCACAACAATAAACCAAAAACTTAGACCTTTTGTAAGAAAATAATTTTCATAATAATTGGCCTTCCTCATCCATAAAAAAGTCCGTCACGCAGGGGCTGCGTAAACTAAGCAGATTTCCCTCGTGAAGTTTAGTAATAGATAAATATACATACTGCTAACACAACACCGTGAATAAATACAAACGGAAATAAGAAATGTTTCATCCAATTTCAATAACCTGCCGACAGGAAGCGTTAGGTTAGAAATGTAAACAAACGGGTCACGCCTCACACCGGAAAGAAAACAATTACTGAAATATATCAGAATATAACACATTAATTTTATTGAGAACTATTTACTATATCTAGTACTTTAATTAATAATAAGTCAGAATAGTTGTTATCTCAATCAATAAAATTTTAGTAGTCCAAAACTTTAAGATGTGGGGGGGGGGGGCGGGCCCACCAGTGCATATTTGCATGTATCTCGTATAATAAAGGTCTCTTGAATACAATTTTTGGTATTTAAACTTCCAATAATGTGATTTATTATGTATCAGAGTATTGTTTACGTAACAGTAGAAGTGGCGGTTTGGTGAAAACTGAAAAATGCAAATATCTCGGTTAATATTCAAGATAGAGAATAAATGTATATAACAATATTTATAGTAAATTTAATTTGTAATAAGATTGATTCTGTACAATTTTTCGATCCGACGTATAGTAACGGAGATATTTCGAATTTTCGAAAATCCTCCCCTTTAAACCCCCCCTTCCACTGGTCCGATTTCAGCCGTTAACGAACTTGATCTTTCTTTTTACATAAAACGCTTAAATATGAAGTTTGGTAAGGATTAAACAAAAATTGCGACCGCTAGAGCGGTAACAGACAAATATATAGATATATATATATATATATATATATATATATATATATATATATATACAGTTTTGAACGGACCTCATTTTTGTCATCTACTAGGTAGGATCGATGGACATTTGAAGAAAAATGTCGAAAATTCCGTCATGAGTACAACCTCAATAGCTGATTTCCCTTAAGGGAAATCTGCTAAAACAAAAAGCAACTTCTGTTTGTCTTTATTCAGATGTTTTATTCAATGGGTAGTATTATCTTAAAGTGGTGGGACAAAATTGATGTGGTTATGCCAGTATTTTTTATTTATTTTTTTTGTCACTTATGAGGAATTTTAATCGGCATTGAACGACCAAATTGTTACCTATACCTAAAAACCTAAATAATTATAATAAAAGTCTGTTAGCCAGTGATTGCATAAACTATGCAGATTTCCCGCGTGAAGTTTACCTTAGTGAACAGATAAATCTACATACCGGTAACACAACGCCTCCATGAATATTAAGTGAGTAAATACAAACGATAATATGAAACCTTCCGACGGGAAGCACCTGAATCGTAAACAAACAGTTCTGCCAACTTCTTACCGGAAAGAAAATCAGCCCGTCACGCAAGGGCTGCGTAAACTAAGCAGATTTCCCATTTGAAGTTTTACAATAGAGAAATCTGCATACTGGTAATACGGGTACAAGCCCAACATGAGTAAATACAAACGGTAATAAGAAATCTTTCAGTTAATTTTAATAAATTCCCAACTGAAACGGCTTCTGAATTGTAAAAATAATTTATATTTTAATAAATCAAATTTTAGTTGTACAAGAACTAAAGAAGGGGGGGGGGCTGATGAACGGACCGTATTTGCATAAATCACACAAAGTAACTAAGATAAGGTAAGGTTAGAAACGACAGGTAAGGTTAGAAGAAGCTTCCACCTGAGCCGAGAAGTTAAGAAAATGGCCGAACTAATCCGAACAATACCCGACCACAGCCTTCATAAAAGTGCAAATATCTCGGTTAATATTCAAGATAGAGAATAAATGTATATAACAATATTTATAGTACATTTAATTTGCAATAACACTGGTTCTATACAATACTAGCTCAGATACCCGGCTTCGCTCAGGAATTCATTTGAGGCTGAATGGTGATGGTATTTTTTTGGCAAGGCTTTACTTTGCACAATATTTTGACATTTACCCGTCCCAGTATTTAGTTTAAATACCCGTCGTTTCTGTGGATTTGTTAATAATAAAATTATTTTTTTATGTAAGACTTCAATGTTCTCCATATTGTCATATTTCCCGTTTCCTGTGCATTATGCATAGATTTGAATTATTAAGCACAAAATATTAACATACATTTGAATTAATTTTTCCCGGTGAGTTACCTGGTAGTTCCAAAGAATTGTTGAACAAATATCTCTAAATAATAAAATAAACAACATTCTTATGTGCATATTTGCCGAAACCCCAATAGGAAACGAAATATCACTATTTTTAATTTCAGGCCTCCCTTATAGCCCCCACTCCTGTCCGTCCCTAGAAATGTTAGTATAGCTTATTATAAGGAAGGCCTTAGTGATAATACACATACCGAGTGTTTTATTTAGTTCGGTTGAGTCTATAACGCATTTATACTTAGGTATGCGACAAAAGTGTATATTACAAATGTTACTCTAAATAACAAATTAAACAACTTTTGTTATGCGCATAATTGCCGAAAATGCAATAGGAAACGAAATATCGCTATTTTTAATTTCAGGCCTCCCTTATAACCCCATTCCTGTTCGTCTCAGAGAATATTAACATAGCCTAAGTGTAAGTTGGGTTAGTAGTAATATACATACCAAGTTTCATAAAATTCGGTTCTGCCGTTTATGCGTGAAAAGGTAACAAACAAACAAACAAACAAACAAACATAAACGAAAGAAACAAAATACAGTTATGGTGTCTATGACATGTGAAACGAAAAGTTATCGTGAAATTTCGCGAAAAAAATCAATGTACAGACAGAGGTTACAATTTTACATATTTATAGATTTCGATCCGATGCATGGAGTCACATATGACATACATAGCCTTGTCGTTTAAAGGTTAAGGG
Source organism: Riptortus pedestris (assembly GCA_019009955.1). Taxonomy (NCBI): domain Eukaryota; kingdom Metazoa; phylum Arthropoda; class Insecta; order Hemiptera; family Alydidae; genus Riptortus; species Riptortus pedestris. The sequence continues at coordinate 11,229,393 of CM032228.1, forward strand.
AAATCAGCTATTGAGTTCGTACTCAAGTCGCAATTTTCGACAAATGTCCATCGATCCTACCCAGGAGATGACGAAAATGAAGTCCGTCCAAAACTATATATGTCTGTTAACGCTCTAGTGGCGGTAATTTTTCTTTAATCGTCACCAAAATTAATCGTATTTAATCGGTTTATGTAAAAAGAAAGAAAGTTCGTTAACGGCTGAAATCGGACCAGAGAGACAGGGGGATTAGAGGAGGAGAATTTTGAAATTCTCCGCCACTATATGTCGGATCGAAAAAATGTATAGAGTCAGTCTTATTGCAAATTAAATGTACTATAAATATTGTTATAACGTTTATTCTCTATTTATAGTAAATTTAATTTGTAATAAGATTGGTTCTATACAATTTTTCGATCCGATGCATAATAACGGAGATATTTCGAATTTTTGAAAATCCTCTCTCTAAACCCCCCTCCCTCAGGTCCGATTTCAGCCGTTAACGAACTTGATCTTCCTTTTTACATAAAACCCTTAAATACCGAGTTTAGTGACGAATAAACAAAAATTGCGGCCGCTAGAGTGTTAACAGACAAATATATATATATATATATATATATATATATATATATATCTATATATATATATATAGTTTCGAACGGACCTCATTTTCGTCATCTCCTGGGTAGGATCGATGGACATTTGAAGAAATGTTTCGAAAATCATGAGTACCTCAATAGCTGATTGCCCTTAAGGGAAATCTGCTAACAATTACTGAAATATACCTGAATATAACGAAAACTAATTACTATATTTAGTACTGTAATTTATAATGAATCACAATAATTTTTATCTCAATCAATCAAATTTAAGAAGTCAAAAAACATAAGAAGGGGGGGGGGGTACCAGAACACATTTGCATGTATCTCGTATAATAAAGGTCTTTTGAAAACAACATGTGGTATTTAAATTTCGAATGATGTGGTTTATTACATTACCGAGTATTGTTTATGTAACATGAGTAGAATTGGGGGTTATATATATATATATATATATATATATATATATATATATATATATATATATATATATATATATATATATATATATTTGTCTGCAAACGTTCTAGCGGTTGCAATTTTTGTTTGATCGTTCCGAAGCTCGATATTTAACCGTTTTATGTAAAAAGAATGATTAAGTTCGTTAATAACTGAAATCGGACTAGAGGGAGGGGGAATTTTCGAAAATTCAAAATATCTCCGTTATTATGTATCAGATCGAAAAATTGTATAGAAACAATCTTATTGAAAATTAAATGTACTATACATGTCATATACATTTATTCTCTATCTTGAATATTAACAGAGATATTTGCATTTTTATGAAGTCTGTGGTCGGGTATAGTTCGGATTAGGTCGGCAGTTTCCGTAACTGATCGGCTCAGGTGGAAGCTTCTTCTAACCTTACCTTACCTTCGTTACTTTGTGAGATTTATGCAAATACGTTCTGTTCATCCGCGCCCCCCGCCCTTCTTTAGTTCTTGGACTACTATAATTTGAGTTATTAAAATATAAATTATTCTTACAATTCAGAAGCCGTATCAGTAGGGAATTTATTTTAATTAACTGAAAGATTTCTCATTACCGTTTGTATTTAACCACGGTGGTGTTGTGTTACCAGTATGCAGATTTCTCTATTGTAAAACTTCACATGGGAAATCTGCTTAGTTTACGCCGCCCCTGCGTGACTGACTTTTTTTGTTTTTTTTGCATTATTTTCCTTATAAATGAGTGTCCTTTGATTTTTTTTTGTATATAATTTTTTATATTTAGGTATATTTTTGTATAATAATAATATGCTACTAATATATACTTCTTTGCTTATTTATTTCGTAAGAAAAGGTATTACATGGTATGTTATTATTTAATAAATATTACATAATATATTATTATACTATAAATATATTTTTTTCATATTTTTATTTAATATTTCAATTTAAGCTATCAATGGTGACTAGGGGGGGGGGGGTACTATCAAGAACACACACACAGAAACACACTATTCTTCTTAACTTTTCTAAGTAGGTGTCGTGTATGAATTTGTCCTGGGTCACAGCCTTGTCGTTTAAAGTTTAAGTGAAATCTGCTAAAAATGATGAACAAATAAAAAAAAAACATATAAATTAAAACCTATTGAATCCCTACGTCCAGGTAATTGCTTCCTGATTAATACAGCACATCAAATCCACTGGACCGCGCGGGGAAATGAATTATTGAAATAAAATGAAATCCTGAAAGAGGAAGAAAATAGATAGATAAATTATATGCATAATTAACTGTCTAAATGCCTGTTCGTTGATGTATATTTCGAAAACAGACCGAGGATTATAGGTTGGTAGACATAGCTATATTTATTGATACTGGCAGTTTATCAGGGGGCCTATAACGAGAACTCATTATCTGCCGGTGATGTGGCGTTTATAATCCAGCTCCTAATACAGCCGAGTTCAGTTTTAAACCCAATATTCTACAAAATCTCCTAAAACATTGATTTAGGGAAAATACTCAATTAATGGATAGGAAAAAAGAGGTATTTTTTTCAGAAATTGGTTATTACCGGACTAAAAATCAATAGGAGGCATACAAATAGCTTCCTATTAATCGCGTATAGTGCTAATGCAAGTAAATAATCATAAGATAAAAAAATCCGTCACGCAGGGGCTGCGTAAACTAAACAGATTTCCCACGTGAAGTTTTACAATAGAGAAATCTGCCTAATAATAACAGTAGTAGTAAAGGCTCTCTAAACCTATTCACGAGGGACGAATAGTTACGAAAACGGCTGCACTAGCTCTCGGCGGAAAGTCCCGAACATAACCGACTCCTGCGGACCACACACACAATGAAAATCCAAATATCTCGGTTAATATTCGAGGAACAGAAAAATATTTTGTCAACAATATTTATAGTATATTTAATTTGCAATAAGATTGATTCTTTACAATTTCTCGATCCGACGCACAATAACGGAGATATTTCAAATTTTTCAAAAATCCCTCCTCTAAACCCCCCCCCCCTCCCACTGGATCGATTTCAGCCATTAACGAACTTGGTCTTTCTTTTTGTATAAAACGATTATATATCAAGTTTGGTAACGATGAAACAAGAATTGCGACCGCAAGAGCGGTAACAGACGAAAATATAATATTATATATATAATATATATATATATATATATATATATATATATATATATATATATATATATATATATATACAGTTTTGAACGGACCTCATTTTCGTCATCTACTAGGTAGGATCGATGGACATTTGAAGAAAAATTTCACAAATTCCGTCATGAGTATAACCTCAATAGCTGATTTCCCTCAAGGGAAATCTGCTAAAAGTCCTTCACATAATGCAAACGGTAATGAGAAATCATTCAGTTAGTTTTAATAATCTCCCAACGGATACAGTTTCTGAATTGTATTTGTTTCCGGCCACTAAGAGCTGAACAGATAGACATATTCTTCACCGGAAAGAAAAGTCCACTACGCAGGGGCTGCGTAAACTAAGCAGATTTCCCACGTGAAGTTTTACAATAGCGAAATTTCACGAGTGCCGAACTGTTACGAAACTAGCTTTTGGCGGGAAGCTCAATCTCGTCCGTTATCCACCCATATTTAATAACAAGTCCGTCATGCAGGGGCTGCGTAAACTAAGCAAATTTCCCACGTGAACTTATACAATGGAGAAATCTCCATACGAGAGCTAAACAGTTACGCCAAAGGGCCAAACTAGCTTTTGGCGGGAAACTAGCCATCCGTTATCGGCCCACAATTAATAAAAATGCCAATATCTTGGTTAATATTCAAGAAAGAGAATAAATGTAAAGAACAATATTTATAGTACATTTAATTTACAATAACATTGATTCTGCACAATTTTTCGATCCGACGTATAGTAACGGAGATATTTCGAATGTTCGAAAATCCTCTCCTCTAAACCCCTCCTCCCACTGGTCCAATTTCAGCCGTTAACAAACTTGATCTTCCTTTTTACATAAAACGATTAAATACCGAGTTTGGTGACGATTAAACAAAAATTACGACCGCTAGAGTGTTACCAGACACACACACATGCAAATATAAATATATATTTGAACGGACCTTATTTTCGTCATCTCCTGGGTAGGATCGATGGACATTTAAAGAAATTTTTCGAAAATCGCGTCATGAGTACGACCTCAATAGCTGATTTCCCTTAAGGGAAATCTGCTAAAATGCAAGTATCTCGATTAATATTCAAGATACAGAATAAATGTATATAACTGTATAATTTTTCTATCCGAGGAATAGTAACGGAGATATTTCGAATTTTCGAAAATCCTCTCCTTCCACTGGTCCGATTTCAGCCATTAACGAACTTGATCTGTTTTTTTACATAAAACGACTAAATATCAAGTTTGGTAATGATTAGACAATAATTGCGACCACTAGAGCGGCAACTGACAAATATATATATATATATATCTGCTAAAAGGTCCCGGAAGGACCCTTCTGAAAATAACTCAATATGCCAAAAAGTCAACACGTATTACCATTTAAAAAATGAGTGGTTCATTTGCAGGTTGTTATTGTGCAATATCATTCAGAATATTAAACTACTGAAAACTGCAAATAGAGTAACTTGATGCTATGGGGGATTTTTTTTTTTTTTTTTATAAATACAATAGCGAAATTTAAACGGTATAATAATAAAATAACAGAATAATTTAAAGGGCGTATAACAATAATATATGAATAACTTCTGTTATCAATCTGCAAAGTGAAAGACTAGTAACTGATAAGGAAGAGAAAGTGAGGGAAGGAGTGTGCAGGGCTTTTGTGGTAAAGGTATTTAATATCACAAAGCTGGATATAATAATTTATGAGAGAGACCTGAGAGCAGTCCACTGTCCCACCTCATATTACATTTGAGGCAGAAGTGCTTCTTTCTTATCACAGCTTTTCAGATACTAGTTATCATGTGTAGATATCTAATAGACAACATCATTGATAATAGAGAGAAAAAAGTCCGTCACGCAGGGGCTGCTTAAACTAAGCAGATTTCCCTCGTGAAGTTTAGTAACAGATAAATCTACATACTGCTAACACAACACCACCGTGAATAAAGACAAATGGTAATAAGAAATTTTTCCCCTTCCAGCAGGAAGTGTCTAAAATGTAAACAAACAGGTCTCACCGGAAAGAAAAACAATAACTGAAACATATCTGAATATAACGTATTCATTTTATCGTAAACTCTGTACTATATCTGGTACTGTAATTTATAATGAATCAGAATTATTTTTCAATCAATAAAATTTTAGTAGTCCAAGAACTTAAGACGGGGGAGGGGTCACAAGAACATATTAGCATATATATCGTCTAATACAAGTCTCCGGAAAACAATATTTGTTATTTTAGTCGAATGATGTGGTTCATTATATAACAGAGTATTTTTTTATATAACACGAGTAGAAGTGGGGGTTTACTGAGGGCTGAAAACTGAAAAATGCAAATATCTCGGTCAATATTCAAGATAGAGAATACATAAATATAGCAGTATTTATAGTACATTTAATTTGCAATAAGATTTATTCTACACACTTCGATCCGACTTATAGTGACGGAGATACTTCGAATTTTCAAAATTCCCTCCTCCCCCTCGTCCGATTTCAGACGTTGACGAACTTGATCGTCCTTTTTACATTAAACGACTAAATATCGAGTTTGGCGACGCTCCAACAAAAATTGCGACGGCTAGAGTGGTAACAGAGAAATATATATATATACATACAGTCCTAGTGCAATAACCATGTGTAATAGTTTGTAGGCATCTTTAGTCTTGCCCTGAAGAAGATAAAATAAAGATTCTCGAAATATCGGCATAAACTAAGATTTTTTCACCAAACATTGACCAAAACTCCAAAAAGAATAACAACACCATATATATACGAGGGGTGTACAGAAAGTTCTAAGCCTGATATATATATACAAATATATTTTCAACTTACATATTTTTATTTTTCAATATAGTCCCCCTCAACAGCAACGCACTTATTCCACCGCTTTTCCAACATCTGTAACCCGGTCAAAAAAATTGTTGTCAAAACCTTCCAAAAACACCTTGACAGCTGTGATCACCTGTGATTTTGACAACAATTTTTTTTTACCGGGTTACAGATGTTGGAAAGTCGGTGGAATAAGTGCGTTGCTGTTGAGGGGGACTATATTGAAAAATAAAAATATGTAAGTTGAAAATATATTTGTATATATATATATATATATATATATATATAATATATATATATATATTATATTATATATATATCAGGCTTAAACTCTCTGTACACCCCTCGTATATATATATATATATATACACACAGTTTTGAACCGACCTCATTTTCGTCATCCGCTAGGTAGGTTCGATGGACATTTGATGTAAAATTTCGAAAATCGCGTCATGAGTACGACCTCGATAGCGGATTTCCCTTAAACCTGCTAATAGACCCATTGAAGCGAATAGTGTTTGGGCAGTATTTCAAGAGTACACCACATACCTCGACTGCAGGATGTCCCCGGCTCACATGGGCTAGTCGATATGAGTGTCTATGTCATAAAGTGCAATATAGTCCGCCCCGCCCGATCATTCACGCAGTCCGATATAGCCAGTGAACGCCGTCACTACTTTCTGTTAGATATATCCCTTCCTTTATATAAATCCTCTGTAACAAAGCTTGAAGCTTAAAGCGGTATGAGAAGTTTATATGCCAAAATGTATCATCTAAATATATTTTCACTTTGTAATAAGATCATTCAATCACTTAAAACTCGTTTGAAAGATGCGTTTATTTAAAAATATTTATCACCGTTAATAGGGACTAAAATGAGATTTATAGTCCTTTTTCTTACACCCATAATAGACACTTGTTGCCACGAATAAGACTAATAATCTTTTTCTTTAATCTTTTACTCCTCTAAAATATTTATTTTTTAAGTTCTGGAATGAAAAATGTCTTCAATTGTCCATCGATCCTACCCAGGAGATGACGATAATGAGGTCCATTCAAAACTATATATATTTGTCTGTTAACGCTCTAGCGGTCGCAATTTTTGTTTGATCGTTAACAAACTCGGAATTTAATCGTTTTATGTAAAAAGGAAGATCAAGTTCGTTACTTGCATTTGTATTCTGAGTGTGGTCGGCTGGAGTCGTCTATGTTCGGTACTTTCCGCCGAGAGCTCTGGCGGCCGTTTCCGTAACTGTTCGTCCCTAGTGAATAAGTTTAGAGATCCCTTACTACTACAGTACTACAGGCACATTTCTCTACTGCAAAACCACGTGGGAAATCTGCTTAGTTTACGCATCCCCTGCGTGACGGACTTTTTTAAATTAGGATTAGGATTAATATGATTTGGGCAATCAAAAACTAGGTTATTATGTCCTTTATAGTAGTATAATGCTGTTTACAAGCCACTGTTTTACTCTATGTCTTAAATAATATGAACTAATATATTGTAAATACCGCTCTTCTGATGTCCTAAGGATATTAAATTTACTAATTTTCTATACAATTCTTTCTTAACTAAATCTAAAAATACATTTTTATTTATTTATATTTACTTAAAGATGTAACACGAGTTACGTTGTACCTATTTACACTTCGTACTATTTGCATAATATTTTTAACTGCCTTTATATTTGGCCAATAATTAATAACTATTGAACATGTTTTAATACTGGAAATATACTTACTTATCATATAATGCAATTTTAAATTATTGAAGACCTTAAAAAAAAAAAAAACAGTGAATTTTTCAGAGAGAGCTAAAAGGCAGTTTTTGTATCATATATCTCCATGACTAAATATCAATTTAGGAACGTGAGCATATAAAAGTAGAAGAAGACTAAACAAGATGCAGAGGAGTCTCTTTTAACTTTCTGACAGCAAATATGGACGGAAATGGCAAATAAAAACACGCCAAAATGCCGGTTGAACGAGCAAGAAAATAATAACACATAGAGGATGCATGGAGCCTCATACATATACAAATACAGTCATAATTATTACTGAGTCATAAAATCGATGTAATTGGCGCAAACAAAGAACAGTTTTAGTTAAAGAATAGATAAGTTAGAAATCTTTGTGGACAGACGAAACATCGAATACACCTTACAGCGGTATATTCAGCTATTAACTACATTTCCATCAGAGTAATTAATTAGTTAATTTCAAAATATCTTTTTACTGGCATTTAATGAAGAGAAATTATGGTAATTTAGCAAACGAGTTCATTTGTTGTGAACTAATCACAACCTTGACACGCTTGTATATATATATATATATATATATATATATATATATATATATATATATATATATATATATACAACAACCACTGTGCAGCATCAAAAGTTTATTTTTTATTTATTTATTTGGTGAGGTCCCCAGCAAGGCGATGTCGCTCAGTATCATTTATTTTCATTTCCTTCATTTCCTCCCAAGTTAAAATGTTAAAATAAAGAAAAATGTTTTCAAAATTACTAAAACAGTATAAAATATAGCTAGCTATATATAAAACAAGTGAATAAAATAAAACTAAGGAACCGTTAGTTTTAAAGTTTAACACGATTGGTTCTAATACAGGACTTCCCCTAAGACTTACAAGAACTTTTGACGAAATGCATTATCAACATATTCTCATACCTACACAAAATTCAAATATATGACAAAATTTAACATACAAATTAAGTCTGTGGTGTGACACAGAATCCCAAGTTATATGCATTAATTGTTTCAGAAGCGTTTTTACGCATGTATATTTTTTACCCTGAAGGAGGCAAATTACGACAATTATTAGCAAAAAGTACCATTTTACTTATCACCTATTTTTTTAGCAGATTTCCCTTAAGGGAAATCAGCTATTGAGGTCATACTCATGACGCGAATTTGAAAAATTTCCTCAAATGTCCATCGATCCTACCCAGGAGATGACGAAAATGGGGTCCGTTCAAAATTATATAAATACATATTTGTCTGTTAACGCTCTAGCGGTCGCAATTTTTGTTTGATCGTTACCAAACTTCATATTTAAGTGTTTTAAGTAAAAAGAGAGATCAAGTTCGTTAATGGCTGAAATCGGACCAGTGGGAGGGGAGGTTTAGAGGGGTGATTTTTGAAAATTCGAAATATCTCCGTTATTATGCGTTGGATCGAAAAATTGTATAAAATCAATCTTATTGCAAATTAAATTTACTATAAATATTGTTCTATACGTTTATTCTGTATCTTGAATATTAACCGAGATATTTGCATTTGTATGCATGTGTGTGGTCGGCAGGAGTCGGCTATGTTCGGGACTCTCCGCCGAGAGCTAGTGCGGGCCGTTTCAGTAACTATTCGTCCCTCGTGAATAGGTTTAGAGATTCCTTACTACTACTGTTGTTATTAGGCGGATTTCTCTATTGTAAAACTTCACGTGGGAAATCTGCTTAGTTTACGCAGCCCCTGAGTGACGGACTTTTTTACTTATAAAATGTTTATCTATTTCACTTTTGTTATTTGTCATTGTTGTTTCTGGTATTTGTTATTGTTACTTGTTGATATCTATATTACTTTTGTTGTTTAACTTTGTACAATTTTTTAATGAGCAAATCACCTTTGATTTTATGTCCATAAATAAATAAAACAAATCGGTTCTGTTACATTTTTTGATATGTCATATAACGGAGATGTGATAAAGTTTCGAATTTCCTCTTCCTCTAATCACCCCACCATATTTTTGGCCGATTTCTCACCATTACCAGTTTACATAAAACCAAGAAACGATAACTTTACATTAGAAAACTTACAAGAAATCGACTATTATTAACTATGTCACTCAAATTGGTCTTAAACTTTTACCCAAGGGAAGGGAAGCATCATCATGTTTCAGAACTTCTGATGAATTCGAGGTACATCACATTGCCTATCCATCCACTATGCCTCTACTCTACTGAGACACAGCCTTCCTTCTTGATATCCACAAGAGACTTGGAATCCTCCAGGGGGAAGGGAAACCTACAAACACCTGACTCACCACCTACTATATAAACACCTGTCCTTTCTTTTCCCGTGGAATTGTCCTTGTTGTTCCAAGTTCCTTTTTAACAGTAATTTGTTTTTTGAAGTTAAAGTTAGCACGTAGTAATCGTATTCGACTGGAGCTGATAACCGAGAAACCAGAAGTTTACAAGTTCTCTGCCAACGAGAACTTCATATGTGGTACATAAAATATATTGTATAATTGTTTTATTTTAGTAGAGGCTACTGTTTTTATTAAAATTTGGCAAGAGTATGTTTGCGCATATAGATTCTATTTATTTAGATATGTATTCTTTTTAGCAGATTTCCCTTAACACCAGTAGTCGCGTGTCATCTGAGATATGACTTGGAGAGACTTTTTGAACTACTGAGTAAAAGATAGAACCTGGGTGCCCCCCACCCTAGCTACCTTCCCCTCATGTCTAGAGCCTGGGTGCCCCCCACCCTAGCTACCTTCCCCTCATGTCTAGAGCCTGGTGCCCCCCACCCTAGCAACCTTCCCCTCATGTCTAGAGCCTGGTGCCCCCCACCCTAGCTACCTTCCCCTCATGTCTAGAGCCTGGTGCCCCCCACCCTAGCAACCTTCCCCTCATGTCTAGAGCCTGGGTGCCCCCCACCCTAGCAACCTTCCCCTCATGTCTAGAGCCTGGTGCCCCCCACCCTAGCAACCTTCCCCTCATGTCTAGAGCCTGGTGCCCCCCACCCTAGCAACCTTCCTCTACTGTCTAGAGCCTGGGTGCCCCCCACCCTAGCTACCTTCCCCTCATGTCTAGAGCCTGGGTGCCCCCCACCCTAGCTACCTTCCCCTCATGTCTAGAGCCTGGTGCCCCCCACCCTAGCAACCTTCCCCTCATGTCTAGAGCCTGGGTGCCCCCCACCCTAGCTACTTTCCCCTCATGTCTAGAGCCTTGGTGACCCCCCCCCAACCATCCTAGCTACCTTCCCCTCATGTCTAGAGCCTGGGTGCCCCCCACCCTAGCTACCTTCCCCTCATGTCTAGAGCCTGGGTGCCCCCCACCCTAGCTACCTTCCCCTCATGTCTAGAGCCTGGGTGCCCCCCACCCTAGCAACCTTCCCCACATGTCTAGAGCCTGGGTGCCCCCCACCCTAGCTACCTTCCCCACATGTCTAGAGCCTGGTGCCCCCAGCCTAGCTACCTTCCCCTCATGTCTAGAGCCTGGGTGCCCCCCACCCTAGCTACCTTCCCCTCATGTCTAGAGCCTGGGTGCCCCCCACCCTAGCTACCTTCCCCTCATGTCTAGAGCCTGGGTGCCCCCCACCCTAGCTACCTTCCCCTCATGTCTAGAGCCTGGGTGCCCCCCACCCTAGCTACCTTCCCCTCATGTCTAGAGCCTGGGTGCCCCCACCCTAGCAACCTTCCCCTCATGTCTAGAGCCTGGGTGCCCCCCACCCTACCTACCTTCCCCTCATGTCTAGAGCCTGGTGCCCCCCACCCTAGCTACCTTCCCCTCATGTCTAGAGCCTGGGTGCCCCCACCCTACCTACCTTCCCCTCATGTCTAGAGCCTGGGTGCCCCCCACCCTAGCTACCTTCCCCTCATGTCTAGAGCCTGGTGCCCCCCACCCTAGCTACCTTCCCCTCATGTCTAGAGCCTGGGTGCCCCCCACCCTAGCTACCTTCCCCTCATGTCTAGAGCCTGGGTGCCCCCCACCCTAGCTACCTTCCCCTCATGTCTAGAGCCTGGTGCCCCCCACCCTAGCTACCTTCCCCTCATGTCTAGAGGCTGGGTGCCCCCCACCCTAGCTACCTTCCCCTCATGTCTAGAGCCTGGGTGCCCCCCACCCTAGCTACCTTCCCCTCATGTCTAGAGCCTGGGTGCCCCCCACCCTAGCTACCTTCCCCTCCTGTCTAGAGCCTGGGTGCCCCCACCCTAGCTACCTTCCCCTCATGTCTAGAGCCTGGGTGCCCCCCACCCTAGCTACCTTCCCCTCATGTCTAGAGCCTGGGTGCCCCCCACCCTAGCTACCTTCCCCTCATGTCTAGAGCCTGGGTGCCCCCCACCCTAGCTACCTTCCCCTCATGTCTAGAGCCTGGTGCCCCCACCCTAGCTACCTTCCCCTCATGTCTAGAGCCTGGGTGCCCCCCACCCTAGCTACCTTCCCCTCATGTCTAGAGCCTTGGTGCCCCCCACCCTAGCTACCTTCCCCTCATGTCTAGAACCTGGGTGCCCCCCACCCTAGCTACCTTCCCCTCATGTCTAGAGCCTGGGTGCCCCCACCCTAGCTACCTTCCCCTCATGTCTAGAGCCTGGGTGCCCCCACCCTAGCTACCTTCCCCTCATGTCTAGAGCCTGGGTGCCCCCCACCCTAGCTACCTTCCCCTGATGTCTAGATCCTGGGTGCCCCCCACCCTAGCTACCTTCCCCTCATGTCTAGAGCCTGGGTGCCCCCCACCCTAGCTACCTTCCCCTCATGTCTAGAGCCTGGGTGCCCCCCACCCTAGCAACCGTCCCCACATGTCTAGAGCCTGGTGCCCCCCACCCTAGCTACCTTCCCCTCATGTCTAGAGCCTGGGTGCCCCCACCCTAGCTACCTTCCCCTCATGTCTAGAGCCTGGGTGCCCCCACCCTAGCTACCTTCCCCTCATGTCTAGAGCCTGGGTGCCCCCCACCCTAGCTACCTTCCCCTCATCTCGAGAGCCTTGGTGCCCCCCACCCTAGCTACCTTCCCCTCATGTCTAGAGCCTGGGTGCCCCCCACCCTAGCTACCTTCCCCTCATGTCTAGAGCCTGGGTGCCCCCCACCCTAGCTACCTTCCCCTCATGTCTAGAGCCTGGTGCCCCCCACCCTAGCAACCTTCCCCTCATGTCTAGAGCCTGGTGCCCCCCACCCTAGCTACCTTCCCCTCATGTCTAGAGCCTGGTGCCCCCCACCCTAGCCTACCTTCCCCTCATGTCTAGAGCCTGGGTGCCCCCAACCTAGCTACCTTCCCCTCATGTCTAGAGCCTGGGTGCCCCCCACCCTAGCAACCTTCCCCTCATGTCTAGAGCCTGGTGCCCCCCACCCTAGCAACCTTCCCCTCATGTCTAGAGCCTGGGTGCCCCCCACCCTAGCTACCTTCCCCTCATGTCTAGAGCCTGGGTGCCCCCCACCCTAGCTACCTTCCCCTCATGTCTAGAGCCTGGGTGCCCCCCACCCTAGCTACCTTCCCCTCATGTCTAGAGCCTGGGTGCCCCCACCCTAGCTACCTTCCCCTCATGTCTAGAGCCTGGGAGCCCCCCACCCTAGCTACCTTCCCCTCATGTCTAGAGCCTGGGTGCCCCCCACCCTAGCTACCTTCCCCTCATGTCTAGAGCCTGGGTGCCCCCACCCTAGCTACCTTCCCCTCATGTCTAGAGCCTGGGTGCCTCCCACCCTAGCTACCTTCCCCTCATGTCTAGAGCCTGGGTGCCCCCCACCCTAGCTACCTTCCCCTCATGTCTAGAGCCTGGGTGCCCCCCACCCTAGCTACCTTCCCCTCATGTCTAGAGCCAGGGTGCCCCCCACCCTAGCTACCTTCCCCTCATGTCTAGAGCCTGGGTGCCCCCCACCCTAGCTACCTTCCCCTCATGTCTAGAGCCTGGGTGCCCCCCACCCTAGCTACCTTCCCCTCATGTCTAGAGCCTGGGTGCCCCCACCCTAGCTACCTTCCCCTCATGTCTAGAGCCTGGGTGCCCCCCACCCTAGCTACCTTCCCCTCATGTCTAGAGCCTGGGTGCCCCCCACCCTAGCTACCTTCCCCTCATGTCTAGAGCCTGGGTGCCCCCCACCCTAGCTACCTTCCCCTCATGTCTAGAGCCTGGGTGGCCCCCCCCCTAGCTACCTTCCCCTCATCTCTAGAGCCTGGTGCCCTCCCTAGCTACCTTCCCCTCATGTCTAGAGCCTGGGTGCCCCCACCCTAGCTACCTTCCCCTCATGTCTAGAGCCTGGGTGCCCCCCACCCTAGCTACCTTCCCCTCATGTCTAGAGCCTGGGTGCCCCCCACCCTAGCTACCTTCCCCTCATGTCTAGAGCCTGGGTGCCCCCCACCCTAGCTACCTTCCCCTCATGTCTACAGCCTCGGTGCCTCCCACCCTAGCTACCTTCCCCTCATGTCTAGAGCATGTGTGCCCCCCACCCTAGCTACCTTCCCCTCATGTCTAGAGCCTGGGTGCCCCCACCCTAGCTACCTTCCCCTCATGTCTAGAGCCTGGGTGCCCCCACCCTAGCTACATTTCCCTCATGTCTAGAGCCTGGGTGCCCCCACCCTAGCTACCTTCCCCTCATGTCTAGAGCCTGGTGCCCCCCACCCTAGCTACCTTCCCCTCATGTCTAGAGCCTGGGTGCCCCCCACCCTAGCTACCTTCCCCTCATGTCTAGAGCCTGGGTGCCCCCCACCCTAGCTACCTTCCCCTCATGTCTAGAGCCTGGGTGCCCCCACCCTTGCAACCTTCCCCTCATGTCTAGAGCCTGGTGCCCCCCACCCTAGCCTACCTTCCCTTCATGTCTAGAGCCTGGGTGCCCCCCACCCTAGCTACCTTCCCCTCATGTCTAGAGCCTGTGTGCCCCCCACCCTAGCTACCTTCCCCTCATGTCTAGAGCCTGTGTGCCCCCCACCCTAGCTACCTTCCCCTCATGTCTAGAGCCTGGGTGCCCCCCACCCTAGCTACCTTCCCCTCATATCTAGAGCCTGGGTGCCCCCCACCCTAGCTACCTTCCCCTCATGTCTAGAGCCTGGGTGCCCCCCACCCTAGCTACCTTCCCCTCATGTCTAGAGCCTGGGTGCCCCCCACCCTAGCTACCTTCCCCTCATGTCTAGAGCCTGGGTGCCCCCACCCTAGCTACCTTCCCCTCATGTCTAGAGCCTGGTGCCCCCCACCCTAGCTACCTTCCCCTCATGTCTAGAGCCTGGGTGCCCCCCACCCTAGCTACCTTCCCCTCATGTCTAGAGCCTGGGTGCCCCCCACCCTAGCTACCTTCCCCTCATGTCTAGAGCCTGGGTGCCCCCCACCCTAGCTACCTTCCCCTCATGGCTAGAGCCTGGGTGCCCCCACCCTAGCGACCGTCCCCGCATGTCTAGAGCCTGGGGGGCCACCACCCGAGCTACCTTCACCACAAGTCTAGAGCCTGGATGCCTCCCACCCTAGCTACCTTCCCCTCATGTCTAGAGCCTGGGTGCCCCCCACCCTAGCTACCTTCCCCTCATGTCTAGAGCCTGGGTGCCCCCCACCCTAGCTACCTTCCCCTCATGTCTACAGCCTGGGTGCCCCCCACCCTAGCTACCTTCCCCTCATGTCTAGAGCCTGGTGCCCCCCACCCTAGCTACCTTCCCCTCATGTCTAGAGCCTGGTGCCCCCCACCCTAGCTACCTTCCCCTCATGTCTAGAGCCTGGGTGCCCCCCACCCTAGCTACCTTCCCCTCATGTCTAGAGCCTGGTGCAGATCTTTGTTTGTTTATTATTATTTATGTCCATTTTATGCTACTATGGGTTATCGGGACGGGTTATCTACAGGTTACCACCCT
>CM032228.1:11250000-11330000 GCA_019009955.1 Riptortus pedestris
AATTTACTATAATTATTGTTATATTCGTTTATTCACTATCTTGAATATTAACCGAGATATTTGCATTTTTTAGTTTTCAGCCACCAGCAAACCGCCACTTCTACTCATGTTACATAAACAATACTCTGCTACAAAATAAATTACATTATTCAAAGTTTAAATACCAAAAATTGTATTGAAGAGACCTTTATTATACGAGATACATGCAAATATTTTCTGGTGATCCCCCTCCCCCGTCTTAAGGTTTTGCACTACTAAAATTTGATTGATTGAGATAACAATTATTCTGACTCATTATTAAGATCTCCAGTAGAGTACTAGATATAGTAAATAGTTCTCAATAAAATTAATATGTTATATTCTGATATATTTCAGTAATTGTTTTCCTTTCCGGTGTGAGGCGGGCAGACCCGTTTGTTTACATTTCTAACCTAACGCTCCCTGTCGGCAGTTTATTGAAATTGGATGAAACATTTCTTATTTCCGTTTGTATTTATTCATGGTAGTGTTGTGTTACCAGTATGTATATTTATCTATTACTAAACTTCACGTGGGAAATCTGCTTAGTTTACAAAGCCCCTGCGTGACGGACTTTTTTCTATTGTTCATTGTCCATTTTAAATACCAAAACAGAAGATATTAACTATCGTGCAACCCATAAGTAACTTTTCAATACATTCTATTAATATTTGTGTCTGTATCTGCAAGCTTCGAACACAAATGAGTTGGTGCTATCAAATTTCAAGGATTGATACACGCTATTAGCAGATTTCCCTTAAGGGAAATCAGCTATTGAGGTTGTACTCATGACGGAATTTTCGACATTTTTCTTCAAATGTCTACCTACCTAGTAGATGACGAAAATGAGGTCCGTTCAAAACTGTATATATATATCTATATATATATATATATATATATATATATATATATATATATATATATATATATATATATATATATATCTATATATTTGTCTGTTACCGCTCTAGCGGTCGCAATTTTTGTTTGATCCTTATCAAAATTCATATTTAAGCGTTTAATGTAAAAAGAAAGATCAAGTTCGTTAATGGCTGAAATCGGACCAGTGGAAGGGGGGGTTTAGAGGGGAGGATTTTCGAAAATTCGAAATATCTCCGTTACCATACGTCGGATCGAAAAATTGTACATAACCAATCTTATTGCAAATTAAATTTACTATAAATATTGTTCTATACATTTATTCTGTATCTTGAATATTAACCGAGATATTTGCATTTGTATTCTGCGTGTCGCCACCAGTAGGCTATGTTCGGAGTTTCCGCCGAGAGCTCTGGCGGCCGTTTCCATAACTATCGTCCCTCGTGAATAGGTTTAGAGGTTAGGTTAACTGTTTTTTGGGGCTAGAAACTACTGGGTTATTACGCCCTAAATAATGTTTTAGGTTTAGAGGTTTCTTACTACTACAGTTGTTATTAGGCAGATTTCTCTATTGTAAAATTTCACGTGGGAAATCTGCTTAGTTTACGCAGCCCCTGCGTGACGGACTTTTTACTTTTCGGAGCTGTATCACAAATCATCTCGTGTTCAGTTACACTTCAAGTCCTGTTTACAAAGGCTTCTAATTACGGGAGAAATATAGAATAGGATGTGGGATGACGTCATGAGCTTGGCATTGTAGCAGATGGGAAATATGCTTAGTCTACTCAGCACCTGTGTGGCAGGCTTTTGGTAGATTTCCCTTGAGGGAAATCTGCTATTGAGTTCGTACTCATGACGGAATTTTCGAAATTTTTCTTCAAATGTCCATCGATCCTACCTAGTAGATGACGAAAATGAGGCCCGTTCAAATAATATATATATATATATATATAATTTGTCGGTAAATCTAGAGTGGCGAGTTCAATTCTCGCCTGGGCAAAGGAAATTATTTAGTGACGAAATTCATTAAATAACGTCCTAAAATCCCACCCTGGCTAGAAAAAGGTGGTAACCTGTTGATAACCCGTCCCGATTAGCCTAAGTTGCAAAAAGTGGACGTTAATAAACAAATAAATAAATAATTTGTCTGTTACTGCTCTAGTGGTCGCAATTTTTGATAGTTCGTTACCACACTCGATATTTAAACGTTTTATGTAAAAAGAAAGATCAAGTTCGTTAATGGCTGAAATCGGGCAAGTGGTAGGGGGGGGGGCGGTTTAGAGGGGAGGATTTTCTTAATATTACTGTCACTATACGTCGGATCGAAATATTGTATAGAACCAATCTTATTGCAAATTAAATGATCTATAAATATTGTTCTATACATATTTTCTGTATCATGAATATTAACCGAGTTATTTGGATTTTATAGTTTTCCGCTTTCAGTAAACCCCCACTCCTACTCATGTTATATTAATAATAACCTATTATCAGCTATTGAGGTCTTACTCATGACTCGATTTACAAAAATTTTCTTTAAATGTCCATTGATCCTATCCAGGAGTTGACGAAAATGAGGTCATATATATATAATTGTGCTGATGTTTTCGACCAGGTTGTATTTATATGTGGTGTGTTGTTCTTTTCGGAGTTTTGGTCAATGTTGGTGAAATGAATCTTAGTTTATGCCGATATTTCGAGAATCTTTATTTTCTCTTCCTCAGGGCTGTAAAAATTACATGTACTACATTATAATATTGCACATTGTTGTTATACATTGTTATAAAAATAATAATAATAAGAATAAAAATAGCAACATAAATACAACATAGGAATAACTTTAACATAACACAACAATAATTATAATTTAAAATAACATGACAATGATTGTAATAGTGCATAGCAATAATTATTGTAAAATAATATAAGTTGCAATAACATAGTGTTAAGTGGCAATAACATAGATTTAACAAAACATAGCAATAATTAAAATAGTCCATAGCAATAAACATTGTAAAATATAAGAACCACAGTACAACAATTATAATATAGTTTAACAAACAAATACACCATACTATAAATATATAAAACATACAAAAGGCTCTGACCCTGCTATGTAAACAAAACAAGGAAGGTTACTATAACCCTAGTCATAGTGCAATAAGAATGTATACTAGTCTATAAATATATTTAGTCTTGGTAAGTAATAATAAGGAAAAAACACCCTTTTATAACAATGTATAACACCAATGTGCAATATTATAATGTAGTACGTGTAATTTTTACAGCCCTGAGGAAGAGAAAATAAAGATTCTCGAAATATTGGCATAAACTAAGATTCATTTCACCAACATTGACCAAAACTCCGAAAAGAACAACACACCACACACACATATATATATATATATATATATATATATATATATTTGCTGTTAAAGCTCTAGCGGTCGCAATTTTAGCTTATTCGCTACCACAC
Source organism: Riptortus pedestris (assembly GCA_019009955.1). NCBI lineage: Eukaryota > Metazoa > Arthropoda > Insecta > Hemiptera > Alydidae > Riptortus > Riptortus pedestris. Next base: position 11,253,374 of record CM032228.1, read on the forward strand.
TTGATATTTATACGTCTTATGTAAAAATAAAGATCAAGTTGGTTAATGGCTGAAATCGGACCAGCGGGAGGGGGCGGGGTTTTAGAGGGGAGGATTTTCAAAAATGCAAAATATCTCCATTATTATGAGATTGTCCTCATGATCGAAAAATTGCATAGAACCAATGTTATTGCAAATTGAATGATATATTCAAATATTGTTATGTACATTTATTTCCATCTTGAATATTAACCGAGATATTTGCATTTTCCAGTTGTTAGGCTTCAGCAAACCCCCACTTCTACTCGTGTCATATTAACAATAAGCTCTTGTATCCTGAACCACTTCATTACAAGATTAAATGCCAAATATTGCTACTTTGTGAGATATATGCAAATACGTTCTGTTGACTCCCCCCCCCTTCTTTTGTTCTTGGATTACTAAAATTTGAGCGATTGCGATAAAACTGATTCTGATTCATTACAAATTACAGCACTAGCATAAGTAAAAGTTTTTAATAAAATTAATGAGCTATATTCGGATAAATTTAATTAATTGTTTGTCTTTCCGGTCTAGCTATCTATTCAGCGCTAGGAGGTTGGCCGGCCTGTTTGTTTACAATTCATCCGCTTTCCGTTGTAGAGGTTTTTAACTCGTATTGTAAATTGACTGAAAGGTGTCTCATTACCGTTTGTATTTATTCACTTGACATTCACGGTAGTGTTACCTGAATGCATATTTATCAAGTTATAAACCTTCGCGTGGGAAATCTGCTTAGTTTACGCAGCCCCTGCGTGACGGAATTTTTTATTTTACCATGTGTTATTGTTCTGACAGTATAACCTCACGTCTTCTGAGTTACGATCAGTTACAACCCATATATTCGTTTTGGTTGAATTTTTCGTGTATTGGTTTGGTCCATTAACATCAATTTTAGCAGACTTTTCTTAAGGGAAATCAGCTATTGAGGTTATACTTATTTCGAAAAATTTCCAAAAAATGTTCATCGATCCTACCAAAATAACAAAAATAAGGTCCATTCAATTGTGTGAGTATATGTAAGCATAGGCAGTTGTGTGTGTGTGCGTGTTGTGTGTGTGTGTGTGTGTGTGTGTGTGTGTGTGTTTAATTTTGAACGGACCACATTTTGGTTATTTAAGTAGGAATGATGGACACTTGCCTCAAGTTTTCAAAAATCTCGTCATGAGTACAACCTCAATAGCTGAATTCCCTCATGGGAAATCTGCTAGTAAAATATTGTGCACTGATATTAGTTACGGCTATTACATAGTACTAAATTAAATATATTGTATAAATACTTGACACAGCTGTGGAGTTATTCAGTTTATTGTCAACATAGAATCCCTGACTTAGCCATGCGAGTTAAAGCGTTGACCTTTAACTCACATGGCAAACCTAGAGTGGCGAGTTCGATTCTTGCCTGGGCAAAGGAAATTATTTAGTGACGAAATTCATTAAATAACGTCCTAAAATCCCACCCTGGCTAGAAAAGGGTGGTAACCTGTAGATAACCCGTCCCAGTTAGCCTAAGTTGCAAAAAGTGGACGTTAATAAATAATAATAATAATAATAATAGAATCCCTGTGTTAACAAATGTATTTAGTCTGTATTCTGAGTTTAATGCATGCGAGTAAAAGTTATTCAATAGGCGAGGTTCCCTACAAATTAATTTAATTTTTAAATTCTTAAAAATAAGTATCCAAATAAAAATATTTTTTCGAATTTTCAAATAAGGTATTTATGTACCACTATTATCAACTGAATCACGACCGCTTTTGATGAAACATGTCATTATTTATTCTGTTGTGAGTAAAATAACAACAAGCAAGCCTAGGTTAAGCAGATTTTATAAATCCTACTATTTGTTATATAAACTTGAAACGAAAACACTAAATATAATTTTTAGTAGTTGGGTTATTCAGAACACAGTTTTGTGGCTCCTCACAATTTATTTTTATAAAGGCCTAGCGCTTTCGTGAATTGACATTCCCATGCTTAGAGCTACAAACAATAAAACACCATAAATAAGGAGACTAAAACTATTTTGAAAAATGTACATAACTGGTCATCTTAAAAAACAGCCTATAAAGTTTATAACAATAAGATGTATATATAGCAACATATTTATAATTAAAATATAATAAATTAATAATGGCTTACTTACTATCTAAACATTAAACCACCTAGAGTGGGGAGTTCGATTCTCGCCTGGGCAAAGGAAATTATTTAGTGACGAAATTCATTAAATAGCCTGTAGATAACCCTTCCTAATTAGCCGGAGTTGCAAAAAGTGGACGTTAATAAATAATAAACATTAAAATTACAAAAACACAAAATTTACCGTCAGAGCGACGTGTCTTTAGATGTTACTACTGACAGGGGAAATAGCCTTCCTAGATCTGAAAATTTATAAGAGTGGTGAAGGGGTTAAATTTTCTATTTATTGAAAGCCCACATGCACGAACATAAGTATAAACAAAATGTCTTTCCAACACCCCAGAGTAAAAGAAACCCCATTTATCACATTGACAGGCTCCTGTCTGTTCCATTGGACGAAGAAAATTATCAGAATGAATTATGCTATATATATCACTTAGGTAAACGGAATGATCACAGTCGGGATTTTATCAGGAAGATATATGACAGGAGAGTTTGTAAAAAATTAAAACTGCTTAGAGACTTTTAGGGGTTGTGGGGATGAGGCTAAATCCTGGAGAATATTGCCATATTTAGGCCGGCTATCTGAAATCCTGGGAAGAAAACTTAACAGGCGGGGCATTAGAACAGCCTCCAGAAAGGGGGCGTCACCTCAGAATTTTGTCTCTAAAATCAAGGATGCTACTCCTCTAGGAGACAGATTAGGGGTGTACCTGCTGAAGTGTGGGATGTGTGAAGCCAGCTACGTAGGCAGGACAGAAGGGAAGTTGTGGATCAGGGCTAAGGAACACATGAGAGGTAGGCTCAGAGTTCTATGCACACTGTAAGGAGCACTACCACCATGCTGGGGACCACCGGATAAAAGTACTTCACAGCAATGCAAGAGGTTATCTGATGGACATGGTGGAGGGTATTAAGATAAAACTCGAGAAAGCCAATAATAAGATGAATGCAAATGTGCAGACGGACACAAAGCTTCTCTCATGTCCAGACTTGTGTGGGCGGAGTTCAGCCCGGTAGAATCTCTATAGGCACGCACTGCGCTCTGACGGTAAAATTTGTTCTTTTGTAAGTTTAATGTTTAGATAGTAAGTAAACCATAATTAATTTATTATATTTAACTAGCTAAGTTACCCGGCTTCGCCCGGGAAATCATTTGAGGCTGAATGATAATGGTACTTTTTTGGGCTTTACTTTGTACAATATTTTTACATTTTCTCGTCTCAATGCTTAGGATTTACACCCGAATCCGGCGTGCTGGGGATATGTTAATAATAAAAGTATTTGTTATGTGCTTAATTCTACAAAATACACAATATTTTTATATCACCCGTTTCCTTTGCAAGTATCAGTTTTTATATATATCATAATCATAGATTATCATATTATTTTAGTACAAAATATGGAGTTTCATTGATTTCAATTTAGTCTTTCGAGTCCCATAACTTTGTTAACCCCTTCTATAGTTTATCGGGTGCACATCATTTATACTTCGTTATACGGAAAAAGCGCATATACCAAAAGTTACTTTAAATAACAAAATAAACAACATTTGTTATGTTCATATTTGCCGAAAAACCAATAGGAGATGATATATCCCTATTTTTAATTTCAAGCCTCCCTTATAACCCCCACTCCTGTTCGTCTCAGAGAATTTTAATATAGCCAGAAAGCTAATCTGTTTTAGTAGTAATATACATATCAAGTTTCATAAAATTCGGTTCAGCCGTTTACGATTCTATAAAAGACATACAAACAAACATTTATTTTTATATATATAGATTATAAATATTTTGTTATAGATACATGTTATTGTTGTACATATTATAGTTTTATTGATAGATTTTTAAAATGACCAATTATGTGCATTTTTTAAAATAGTTAAAGACTCCTTATTTATTGTGCTTTATTGTTTGTAGCTCTCAGGATGGGAATTTAAATTCACAAAAGCCCTAAGGGTTTGTAAAAATAAACTGTTGGAAGCCACAAAACTGGGTTCTGAATAACCTGATTCATCACCCAACAGAAAATAAAAGTGAGTGTTAGTAATTGGTTGTAGTTGGAATAGAAATTTCAATATGGTACTCAGAAAAATGAGAGAACGATCTATTTGACTTTTTCAATTTCGATGTAAATAGCAGAAAGCAATCGTGATGAAATAACACACCGAGTTGATGAGTATTGCACAGAGTGTTAAGACAATAGTGCATAATGGACGAACACTAATGAAAACAGACGCTGGCTAGGTGCACCATTGTTCTGTCAATATCATAATGGCGTTGCAAATCCCATGACGAAACGTTTCACCAAAGCCCGAATGCATTGCTGTTTATTTTATCCTTCATCTCTAACAGCCCGACTGTCTCACTCCTTTAGTCTCGGGCCTCCTGCATGTCATTCAAGTTAAAATGCCTGAGAGATGAGTATGCCATTTTTAGCAGATTTCTCATAAGGGAAATCAGCTATTGAGGTCGTACTCATGATGGAATTTTCGAAAACATTTTCTTCAAATGTCCATCGATCCTACCTAGTAGATGATGAAAATGAGGTCCGTTCGAAACTGTATATATATACTTACTAGCTAAGGTACCCGGATTCGCTCGGAAAATCATTAAAGGCTGAATATTGAACGTATTTTTATAGCAAGGCTTCAATGTGGACCTTTATACTTCCCGTCTGGCCCTATAATTTTTCCATAAGGGCCAGGAAATTCTAGGGGACTTATAGAATAGAAATTGTAATTAAAAAGAGTAAATGAAAATGAGTTCCCCATACAATCCCTCTCTACTGTTTGACAAACCGTGAATAATTCAAATCATAATCAAGGATGGCATTTATTATAATTAAATATTATCTATAATGCACATAATTTCAGTTAAACCCACTCGGAGCACACATAGTTTAGAAATAGTTGTGAGCAGAAACAAATTCCAATAGTGCCAAAATTTAACAGGAAATAAGTTAACACAATTAACTGTGTTAGCCTCCGTGGAACTTCCATTTCCGCTTGAAAGGTACAAAGCAGAGATTTATAACCTCAATAAGCCCAATTATACATAGATCTAACGTATAAGTCTAGAAAACATAACATTATTACCCCTATATAAATAGACATTTATTTGTACTAATACAATTGGTTACTTCTGCTATAGTTTTAGCGTGTATCTCGTTTATACTTTGTTAAAACAACAACAAACAAAAGTGTGTATAATAAAAGTTATTTTAAATGACAAACTAAAAACCTTCTGTAATGTGCATGAGATAATAGGCTTTTGCACCCAATAAAATTGTCGACTTCCGCTATAGGTTTTAGCGTATATCTCGTTTATACTTTTGTCATAGGACAAAACTAAATATTACAAAAGTTACTTCAAATAACAAAATAAACAATTTTTGTCATGTGCATATTTGCAGAAAACCCAATAAAAAACGAAATACCGCTATTTTACCCTTACAACCCCCACTCCTGCCCGTCCCTAGAAATGTTTGTATGGCATATGATAATGAAGGCGTTAGCGCTAATACACATACCGAGTTTTATTTACTTCGGTTAAGTCTTTTGTGCCAAATAAAATTGTTGACTCCCGCTATAATTTTCAGCGTATAACGCCTTTATACTTAGGTATACGACGATAGTGTATATAACAAAAGTTTCTCTAAATAACAAGACAAACAACATTTGTTATGCGCATATTTGCCAAAACCCCAATAGGAAACGAAATATCACTATTTTTAATTTCAGGCCTTCCTTATATCCCCCACACCTGCCCGTCCCTAGAACTGTTGGTATGGCTTATTATAATGAAGGCGTTAGTGCTAATACACATACCAAGTTTTATTTACTTCGGTTGAGTCTTTTGTACCAAATAAAATTGTTCACTTCCGCTATGTGTTTCAACGTATACCTCGTTTATAATTCGGTATACCAAAAAAGTGTATATAGCAAAAGTTACTCTAAAAAACAAAATAAACAACTTTTGTAATGTGCATATTTGCCGAAAAACCAATAGGAAACGAAATATCGGTATTTTTAATTACAGGCCTCCCTTATAACCCACACTCTTGTTTGTCTCAGAGAATATTAATATAGCCTTAAGTCTAAACTGGATAAGTAGTAATATACATACCAAGTTTCATAGAATTCGGTTCAGCCGTTTATGCGAGAAAAGGTAACAAACAAACAGAAAGAAACAAAATGCAGTTATGGTGTCTATGACATGTGAAACGAAAAAGTATCGAGCTATTTCGAGAAAAAAAATCAATGTACAGACAGAGGTTACAATTTTCTATATATATATATATATATATATATATATATATATATATATATATATATATATATATAAAAGAGGGCGAGTTAATGAGAAAGCTACGAAGTGGGTTTAAAGAGATTTATTGTGTACAGAACATGACGGAACGAAAACAAAAACAAGGTTAAGACAAAAAGTAAACAAAGTTTATAATTAAAAACATATGATTTTAGAAAAACATTAATAAATAAATAATGTAGGTAGGCGGTGAGGACGGCCACATACTCCCTTCCCAGTGGCAACGAGAAGGCTAAGCAGAGTATTTCATAGGAAATCGCACAACTCGCCCAGAGCGGGTTTTCCGTTCGGTGGTGGTTGTGGGCTTGGATGATGCAGTACGCTGTGAATGTTCTTGGGGGACAGCTGAGGACGTGTCCGCTCCAGGATGATTCTCTGGTAGGTTGATGTCGGTTTCATGTAGGTCGATTTGTGGCGGATCATGGAATAAGAACACTGGTTTCGGCCGATCAATAGAGATGGAGTCTTCGCCTCTGGGTAACAATACAGTGAAACATTTGTCACTTCTTGACACAACTTTGAATGGACCTTCATAAGTTGGTTGAAGAGGTTTCCTGACGGCGTCTTGACGAATGAAGACGTGTGATGAAGTCATGAGCTCTGAGTGTATAAAAATTGTTTTCTTACAATGGTGACGAAATGGAACGGGTCGAATTGGTCTGACATCATCTTGAAGTTGGGTGAGTAATGTGGGTATGTCATTTGACATTTTTGAGTCTTCGAAGAAATCAGCAGGAAGTGTGATTGGTTCTCCGTAGACAAAATGTGCAGGTGAAGCTCCTACTTCTGGTATTATGATTGAATGAACCCCAAGGAGAATAGTTGGAAGTTTGGGTACCCAGTCCATTGTAAGTTGAGCCTTGAGAGATGATTTCAAGGAGCGATGCCACCTTTCAATAGCTCCATTGGCAGCAGCACGGTAAGCTGTGGTCATTATGTGGTGAATGCCAAGCAAGGAAGACAAGGATGAAAACAATTGACAGTCGAATTATCGGCCTCTGTCGGTCGTGATGAAGCGAGGGACGCCGAAGCGGGATATCCATGAATGAAGAACGGCAGACGCGATCTCTTCTGCGGTTATGCATGAGATTGGGATCGCTTCAGTCCATCTTGAAAATCTGTCGATGATGGTTAGGAGGTAACGATATCCTCTTGAAGGAGGCCAAGGTCCGACAATGTCAATATTTAAGTTAGAGAATTTTTGAGCAGGGTGAACCGATTTCACTCGAAGTATGACGCCAAGTTTTACATCGTTGACAAGGTATACACGTCTTGGCCCACAGTGTCACATCACGTTTTAGTGAAGGCCAGCAGTATCTCTCTTGAAGTAGCTTCACTGACGCTGAAATTCCAGGATGAGATAGATTATGAATAGAGTCAAAAAGGGGTCTTCGGTAAGTCTGAGGGATGAAGGGTCGAAGCTTGCCTGTCGAGGAATCACACAGAAGCTCCAGGCCATTGTCCAACGTTTGAAAACTGAATGATGACGAATTCGATTTTCTGATATACTCGAGCTTGTTGCATTTTTCTTGAGCTCTAGCGATGTCTGCAAGCGATACTGTTGATGACACACAACAAGCAACAACAACAAGCTGTTGTAATTCTAGAACAAGCATCTGCAGAATGATTTTGGTTTCCAGGAATGTATCGGATGTCAGTCGCAAATTGGCCTATGTAATCAAGATGTCTGAGTTGTCTAGGAGTTGCTTTCTCAGGACGTTGTTCAAAGGCGTAGGTGAGAGGTTTGTGGTCCGTTAGAATGGTGAAATGACGACCTTCGAGGTAATGCTTGAAGTATTTGACTGCTTCATATGCGGCCAAAAGTTCACGGTCGTAAGTGCTATAGATTTGCTGAGTTTTAGATAGGACTTTAGAGAAGAAACCTATAGGTTCAGGTTGTTCAGCAGGCGTAAAGCTACACTATAAAGTAACTTTATACTACAAAAAAGCACTTATTATATTTGATTCTTTTCTCCAAATAAACGAAGGTCTGAATATATAAAAGAATTCTTTATTCATGGACTCAAGATAATTCATTAAACCAGAATTTGCTGGATGAAGAACAGAAAACCTTATTTGCCATGCCTCCGTCAAATGTCAATCTGAGTTTTTTTAGGCTTCTGGTGGAGGATTTGAAAGTTATGCTGATGCTGCCATCCACAAAAGACCAGACTTCGTTTCTGTGATTATCACTTGTGTTTTTCCATTCCCCGAAATTTACTATGGGCAATAAGTCCTCTCATAAAAAAACAATAGTAACGAGAGTAAAGCAGATTGCACGGAAGAACGCTGGGCCCATTCATGTTAAGTAACTGGAGGAGACATCCTTGAATAAAGCGATATATCAACCCTAAAGTGAAGTTGCCAAAAAGAAGAGTTGCTTCAAAAGAAATTTCATCAATCTTCTTTTCTACTTTTTACCCCGGCTGTCATATTTTATACTTCCTTTAATGTAGCAATAAATCACTAACCATGAACTCTACGGTAGGCATACATTTTATCCAACTTGATTAAATAAATTAAGGTGAAAATTATACTCCCCAGTCGTCTATTGTTTAATTTCTTTTCAGGGAAATGAGAGTGAATTCGCGTTGGGTAAGCAACTATAAAAGTTGATTACTCTTTGCATTATATTAATTGAATTCTCTTGATGACTTGATATCGATTTGGGAAAGAACTCTCCGCCTTTATATAAGTTAAGTTGTTTAGCAAATTAAACATGAAATTAAATTGGCTTATTCCGCTGAGGACTTTTTCTTCAAACTTGTTTTTTATCATTTGAGCCTAAGTAAAGCACAAATGATAAAATTAGTTAAATGCATAATATTTTAAACAATTCTTTATTTGAAACAAATAGTTTTCACTAAATTTATTCTAGGACAAGCCGTGTTACCCGTTGTTGACGGATTGAAATAGAAATGGCCTACCTTGGATCAGCACAGGCTTAAGGGCCGGGCAACCCGGGCGACTGCCCGGGGCGACGCAGCCAGGGGGCGACCAAACGCCCAAGTAGTGAAAAATTTCGTTTTTCGTTTTCGAAAAATATACGTATATGTAAAACTACTTGGACTAAAATCTTCATTTGTTAAACCCCTTTTCAACTCTTTAACTTACCCTTTTCAACGAAAAACGTATAGCCTACTATAATGTATGCAAAAAGGTGATGGCCTACATACTTTTTCAGTCATCTTATCTTTTCACTTGAAAATATGATAATATTTTGATTGATAACTACTACTTAAGATGCCTCAAAACTCAGTATTCTAAACCCTATTTTGAACAAATTTCCGGGGGAGGGCCCCCGGACTCCCCTTTTTAGGGGGAGGGGCGACAAAACGGTTATTTGCCCGGATCAGTATTTTGCCTTGAGCCGGCCCTGCCTTGGATATATTATGGTTGGACGTAAAAAAATATAAACTCATATTCACCAACAACACAAATGTCAGAGACTGAATAAAAGCCCATTCAGGAAATATTGGAAACGAACAAGCTGACACGTTAGCAACGGAAGAAGCTCAAAATACAAAAATAATCCCAGAATTCTCTCTCTCATACATTAAAAAAGACTTACGTACCGACACAATGCATACGTGGAACAGAGAATGGACGACATGTAACGAATCTTACAGCTGACATCAATACATATCAAAATATAACTCACAACAGCTACAACACAATTAAGGGTCACCATATTGTTATATACATTTATTCTCTATCTTGAATATTAACCGAGATATTTACATTTTTAATAAATCTGGGCAGCTAACGGACGAGAGTGACTTTCCCGTCAAAAGCTAGTTCGGCCGTTTCCTTGACTCCTCTGTTCTCGTGAAATTTCTCTATTGTAATACTTCACGTGGGAAATCTGCCCCTGCGTGACGGACTTTTTTCCCTATATGCAAATAAACCAAGAAGAGATGAAGTAGTAGTAGTCGGAATGTAAGAAAAGGCAGGATTCATGAAACTGCCACAAGCTTGGGATCAATGTGCAGGTGCAACTCACATACTCGTGAGTCATTCACTAAATAAGGTAACCTCGGAGTATGAAAATAATACCAGATGTTTTCAAAAATATCCGTAGTGAAAAAGGTTAATTGCGAGTTAAAAAGTCCGTCTGCGTAAACTAAGCAGATTTTCCTCGTGAAGTTTAGTAATAGATAAATATACATACTGCTAACACAACACCACCGTGAACAAATACAAACGGAAATAAGAAATGTTTCATCCAATTTCAATAACCTGCCGACAGGAAGCGTTGGGTTATTATTATTATTTATTTGAGATGCCGCTACAATGGTGATTCATCTTTTGACTATATAGTATCCAGCGTTGGGTTAGAAATGTAACAAACGGGTCGGCCCTCTTCACACCGGAAAGAAAAATAATTACTGAAATATATCTGAATATAACATATTAATTTTATTGAGAACTATTTACTATATCTAGTACTGTACTAGAGACCTTAATAATGAGTCAGAATAATTGTTATCTCAATCAATCAAATTTTAGTTGTCCAAAACCTTAAGACGGGGGGGGGGGGGTCACCAGAAAATATTTGCATGTATCTCGTGTAATAAAGGTCTCTTCAATACAATTTTTGTTATTTAAACTTCGAATAATATGATTTATTATGTAGCAGAGTATTGTTGAAGTGGCTGTTTGCTGATGGCTGAAAACTGAAAAATGCAAATATCTCGGTTAATATTCAAGATATTGAATAAATGTATATAACAATATTTATAGTACATTTAATTTGCAATACGATTGGTTCTATACAATTTTTCGATCCGACCTATGGTTAAGGAGATATTTCGAATTTTGTATAATCCTCCCGTCTAACCCCCCCCCCACCCTCTAGCCCAATTTCAGCCGTTAACGAACTTGATCTATCTTTTTACATAAAACGACTAAATATCGAGTTTGGTAACGATTAAACAATAATTGCGACCGCTAGAGCTGTAACAGACAAATATATATATATATATATATATATATATATATATATATATATACACAGTTTTGAACGGACCTCATTTTCGTCATCTCTTGGGTAGGATCGATGGACATTTGGAGAATAATTTCGAAAATCGCGTGATGAGTACGACGTCAATAGCTGACTTCACTTAAGGGAAATCTGCTAAAAGTTACAATGGCGAGTGCGAATGTTTTTATCTGGTGTCTCGTGCTAGCAGCGGCTGTTTTATATTGTGTAGGATGCAACTGTATTTAGTGGGTGTTGAAACTAGCATTGGAAATAGACTTTCTCTGTAATCATTGAATAATGGTAACATTACTAAACTGAAATGAGTGAAGAAAGTGAAACATTTTGCAATAGAGTGAAGAAAGTGAATTGCCTTCTTAATTAGTAATAAGTATAAATTAAAAAATAATTTGAAGTTGGAAATTAAATGCTTTTAAATGTTTCTTAGCATTGTAAGAATTTATTTTAACAAAATCAATTGAAATGTGAATGAATTATTGGTGGAAATAATCAGTATATTTTAAAATTGAAATATAATAATAATTACCTTCCTTGTTTATAACCTGCACTTGTTTATAACTGCACTACTTCACAATCATCACTAGTTGTTTTATAACTATGCTTATAACCTTTCACAACCATGCTTATAACCTACCAACAACATACCATAATCTTCACAACATCCTAATTTTGTTAATATTCTGGTTAGATCTGATCATGTATTACACGATTACAGAAAAAAATTTAATATTACACTCGTGACGAAAGTAGAATTTACAACTCTCGTGAAATTACCACACTCGCTTCGCTCGTGTGGGTAAACGTTTCACTCGAGTTGTAAAATGATCTACTTTCGTCACTTGTATAATAAATAACTATTTTTGTTGACCCCTGTAAATATTCCCACTCAAGAAGATGTTATTGTTGTTAATATAGAAGTTAAAAGTGAACAGGACTATTTATTTTCCCCGAGTCCACGAAATATGTAATAAAGTAATTATAACTCCATTAGGAAACCTGGAAACTGTTTATGAAGTGGTAAAATGGGGTTGACAGATACTATATAGTTTGAAAGGTTTAGGTCTAGGATTCTTACAGTCAGAATAGAACAAGAGGAAATCTTTTACTAACAAAATAACTGTATTTACCTTTGTCATACAACTCAAAAAATAACAATGAACTGATGGTGGGCTTAACACAAACATCAAGACATACGAAGGCAGTTAAAGACTCATATTTCCGCTTGGCCTATCTGTCCTGATATTTTATTTTCATATCGTTATTTATGATTTATTAAAAGCAATAGCCTATGATATTAGCAGATTTCCCTCAACGGAAATCAGCTATTGAGGTTGTACTCATGACGGAATTTTCGAGTTTTTTCTTCAAATGTCCATCGATCCTACCTAGGAGATGACGAAAATGAGGTCCGTTCAAAACTGTATATATAAATATATATATATATATATATATATATATATATATATATATATATATATATATATTTGTCTGTTACCACTCTAGCGGTCGCAATTTTTGTTTAATCGTTACCAAACTCGATATTTAGTCGTTTTATGTAAACAGAAAGATCAAGTTCGTTAACGGCTGAAATCGGAACAGGGGGAGGGGGGGGGGTTTAGTGGGAGAGTAAATATTGGTATATACATTTATGCTCTATCTTGAATATTAACCGAGTTATTTGCATTTTTATTAAATTTGGGCCAATAACGGATGACAGTTTCCTGCCAAAAGCTAGTTCGGCCCGTTGTTGTAACTGTTTTGCTCTCGTATGGAGATTTCTCTATTGTATAACTTCACGTGGGAAATCTGCTTAGTTTACGCAGCCCCTGCGTGACGGTCTTTTCTTAAGCTGAGAGAGGAAAAGATAATATAATAGTAATATAATGTAATTTTGTTTTAATTGGTTATTTAATTGTATTCCTAATTGTTCTTATTTAATTTTTTTGTAAAGTTTAATTTTCATGTTCTTATTTACATTTTTAATATGTATATATATAATTATATAAAAATGTTAAATGTTTTGACAAAATGCACATATAATGCAAATATGCATGGGATGTGCAGAAAATAAAATCCTTCCACAAAGGGTTGTTATGTAGAGGAAATATACAAACACAAGTATCAAACTGAATAAACGGATTCATTTTTGGCCACAGATTTTTGCATTTTTCTTTCCTACACTAATTGTTAAGGAAAATAAAAAGGGAATGCAGGCATAATGGTATTATTTTATTACTTAAAATGAAAATTTAATAGTTATTTATTAATTCTGAACGAATGTAAAAAATGAATTATTCATGGAATAACAACAAACTTAGTGACTGAATGACTGAATAAATAGTTATATAATACTACTTTTTATAGTAATTCTTGAATAAGGATTCCAATCCTTGTCAATTCTGCTTCGGTACATACATTTACCAAGTGAACAGCTTTACAATTGTCCGTTGTCTTCAATCAACTTCGGGGGGAGTGCTTTAAGGACAGAATGATCACCAATCATATCCACAAACTAGTCCTCTAATATACTTCAACTATTTGTCCAAGAACTCACCAGTAGATAGAAATGTGCATGCTATTCAATGCAGAATGAACTTGATGCATTTTTCCTTCAGCCTTTTTTCTTGCCGGCTGTAAAAGGAGTGCTTTGGAGAAAGCGAAAAGACCCTCTGAGATAAATGCATTCTTTCCTCTCAATACTCTTAGATGGCGTCTTGGGTCTATAAACTCTTTTTTTATTATTTTTCTACTCCCTTCGACCAGTCTGGAGTGTCTCCAGTCTAACCTTGCCCGTCCATTTTATCCAAAGACAGCTGTTACCTCTGTATACGCCTTTCAGACTTGTATGCCCAGGATGCACTCCTGACTCAAGGGGGTCAACTCTTCGATCTTGCAGTCAACATGACCAATGCTTCATCATCATGCTTTTAATCATCATAATGGTAATGATTTTGTCCTTTTCAATTGGCATTGGAAAACTTTAAAAAAAAATAACTGGCTAATTTAAAAATATTTTTATTATTATTTATTAACATCCACCTTTTGCAACTCAGGCTAATTGGGACGGGTTATCTACAGGTAACCACCCTATTCTAGCCAGGGTGGGATTTTAGGATATTATTTAATGAATTTCGTGACTAAATAATTTCCTTTGCCAAGGCGAGAATCGAACTCGCCACTCTAGGTTTGACATGTGAGATAAAAGTCAACGCTTTAACTCGCATGGCTAACTTGAACCCCGATTAATATTTTAATATGTATAAAATGTAATATATATATATATATATATATATATATATTCCCTTAAGGGAAATCAGCTATTGAGGTCGCACGTCTTGACTACCACCTCAATTTTCGAAATTGCTCTTCAAATGTCCATCGATTCTACCCTAATAGATGATGAAAATGAGGTCCGTTCAAAACTGTATATATATATATACAATGTTGGTCGCAATGTTTCTTTGATGATATTTAGTAGTTTTAAGCAAAAAGAAAGATATAGTTCATTACCGGTTGAAATCGGACAAGGGGAAGGGGGGATTTAGAGGGGTGAAAATTCGAAATTTCTCCGCAACTATAAGTCGGATCGAAAAAGTGCATATAATAAATCTTATTGCAACTTAAATTAACCATAAATAGTGTTATGTATATTTTTTCTCTTTCTTGAATATTAACCGAGATATTTGCAGTTTTTAGTCTTGAGTAAACCCACACTTCTACTCGTGTTACAGAAACAATATTCTATTATATAATAAATCACATTACTCAAAGCTCAAATATTGTTTTCCAGAGACCTTCCTAATATGAGATAGATAGAAATATGTGACCCGCCCCCCAGCCCTACGTCTTAAATTCTTGGGCTACTAAAATTTGATTGATTGAGATAAAAATTATTCTGATTCATTGTAAATTACAGTAGAACATCACTCTCTCTCTCTCTCTCTCTCTCTCTCTCTCTCTCTCTCTCTCTCTCTCTCTATCTCTCTCTCTCTCCCTCTCCCTCTCTCTCTCTCTCTCTCTCTCTCTCTCTCTCACTCTCTCTCTCTCTCTCTCTCTCTACCTCTCTCACTCTCTCTCCCTTCGAAATTACTAGATGCTCCAAACCCAAAATGTGACATCTTCTTCTCTATAGGAGTTCAGAAATAAAGTCAATAGAGTATTGCAATGTATTTGCTTAAAATCACAAGTCGCCTATCCGCATCAGACAGTGTTGTTTATTTATAGACTTCCATTAAAGTTAGTGAATGCAATCTATTTTCAAACATCCTTTACTTTAATAATGTATTCAACTGGTTAAATCTTTTCCTCCATAGCAGAAATTATAGTTTAATTTATGCGAGTATAAGATAGCTGAGGGACTCAAGAAAGCGTCGAGAGTCCTCAGAGTCGTTGGAATAAATATGAGTGAAGAGCCCTCAGATCAAAGAGTCGATCCCTCTCAATTCGGCAAACACAATTTAAATCCTTTCTCAGATTCTCATGCTAAAGAATGCTCAGAAATGATAATTCCTCTCTAAAATTGAATTAAAATGTTAAGTGAACCTTGTTAAACATAATTATCCTCATTTAGCTAATATAATTACCTTGAGTTTCATTTAGTTAATTTCATGGGCCGCTAAGTTTGTCCAATTTAATAAGAATTTTATTTCAATTATTTATCACTAGAATAGAAGGAGCTGGCCGGATATTCCGGAGTTGCAGGTGAGACAGTCTCAAAATATTTTATTTTTTTATTAATTATTGGAGGTTACATGCCATTTTTTTAAAAAAAATATTTACTTTATTTTAATTTGAATGCTTTTATTATATATCTTCCAAGAGAAATCAGCTTTTGGCGTTGTACCCATGACTTTTTTAACGCCCACCGATCCTAAATAAATTTTGAAGACAAGCTCTCTCATAATATATATATATATATATATATATATATATATATATATATATATATATATATATATTTGAGGAATAAATGAAAATGAATTCCTAAACAATCCCTCTCCACTGTTTGACAAGCTGTTAATAATCCAAATCATAATCATGGATAGCATTTATTATAATTCAATATAGTCTATAATGTACATATTTCCTGTCAAAAACCAATCCGCACACACATTGTTTAAGGAAAGTCATATATACACTATAGTATTATTATGATTTGAACGATTTTTTTTTGTGTGTAGTACCTAATTAAGAACAAATTCTGTTAAAGCAAGAGAACGTTCGTCTAAAAAAAAATAATGTTAAAGTTTGCCTGAAAGTATTGAGGTTTTCCTAAGGCACCAACATTAAAGGATTCCCGGTGGCCCTGTGGTTAGCATTTTTTTTCGTGATCCCAAGATCTCGAGATTGAATCTTTGGCCGAGAGACTACACACTAAAATATTTTCATTCAAATCGGTGGGGGGAAAGCCGTGCACTCCACTTGTAAGGTGCGGTTTGAGAAGAGTTACAGCATAACATTTCCTCCACAAGGAGTGTTGGTGTGGCTTCAGGGGCAGAAAGCACAATGGACTACAATAACTAGTCTGACGTGGTGGTTAAAAAATACTGGGGGAAACCACTATATTTACAAATCATTGTGAGTTTATACACTGTATTTTAGCAGATTTCCCTTAAGGGAAATCAGCTATTGAGGTCGTACTCATGACGCGAGTTTCGAAAAATTTCTTCAAATGTCCATCGATCCTACCCAGGAGATGACGAAAATGAGGTCCGTTCAAAATTATATATATATATATATATATTTGTCTGTTAACGCTCTAGCGGTCGCAATTTTTGTTTGATCGTTACCAAACTCGAAATTTAATCGTTTTATGTAAAAAGAAAGATCATATTCGTTAATGGCTGAAATCGGACGAGTAGGAGGGGGGGTTTAGAGGGGGAGTTTTGAAAATTCGAAATATC
This sequence comes from Riptortus pedestris, assembly GCA_019009955.1. Taxonomy (NCBI): domain Eukaryota; kingdom Metazoa; phylum Arthropoda; class Insecta; order Hemiptera; family Alydidae; genus Riptortus; species Riptortus pedestris. The sequence continues at coordinate 11,270,764 of CM032228.1, forward strand.
TCCGTTATTATGAGTCGGATCGAAAAATCGTATTGAACTAATATTATTGCAAATTAAATTTAATATAAATATTGTTCTATATTTTTATTCTCTATCTTGAATATTAACCGAGATATTTGCATTTGTATTCTGTGTATGATCGGCAGGGATCGGCTATGTTCGGGACGTTCCGCCGAGAGCTCTGGCGGCCGTTTCCATAACTACTCGTCCCTCTTGAATAGGTTTAGAGATACCTTACTACTACAGTTGTTATTGGGCAGATTTATCTACTGTATAACTTCACTTGGGAAATCTGCTTAGTTTACGCAGCCCATTCGTGACGGACTTTTTTTAATGGATTTTATTTATCTTATAAGTGTTTGGGTTTATTATATGTTTCACTTTAATATTGCACATTAAATCTTGGCGAATAATTATAATTGTCAGAACAATGGTGGCACCAAGCAGAGTACATTTCGCAATAAAAACTTCCGAGACTTTCTCCTCAAAAAAACTCTCTCTGAGTTTGATCCGTTTCCAAGGCAGAGGTTCCTTGGCCGATATTCTTCACCCGACTTGACACAGCTGCCATGAGACTGGAGGAAAAAGCAAGGCTTTAATTCTCTGTAAGCTCACAAGTGTGGGGGGAGGGGGGAGGCGTGAACCCGGGGCAAAGTCCAATCAAGGTGAAAGCATCTCACTCTACACTTAGCTCTCAATGGAACCCTCAAGAAGAAGTAGACCAATTACTTTTATTCTCGCCGCATCGGGAGTAGAAACGTCTAGCTGAGTTGTCAGGGATAAAGGACACAAAACAAGCCTGGAAATTGTAGTTTGAAACAATTTTGGACACTTGGGCAAAAAATATACAGGGCGTATAAAAAAGAACATTCCTGTAAATAAGAATCTTGGTGCGTATATATTGTTTCGATTATTACAAAATCAGTAATAAACGTTGTTTATTAGAGTTCTTTTGGATTGCAAAAATTAAACACACACAAGCTTCAGAGTTTTTATCACTGCACAATTTATTTAACAATGCACTACACACTTGGTTAATTATTCTTAACTACTACGCACAGTATGCACTGATAGCTTTACTGTTCTTCTTATTACACAGTCCTATAATTCACTCAGGATCACTGAAGTTTACAAAAAAACGGCACTGCAATGATCTTCGCAAAGATAACTCCACTGCACTGTCCTTTACTTAAGCACGGCACTATATTGTTCTTTTCATAAACACGGCACAAGACTGTTCTTCACAAAAAACACTTTACCGCACTGCAACTAAGACGCACTGATTACTTAACTCGTTGACTGTGGAGATTTTCAACATTTTTTATTGGGGCGGAAACTTTTTTTTTGTTAATTAGCTTCGTTTTACTTTACTTGTATATTATAAATTGTATCATCTTTTAAGTGTTTTCCGAGAAAAAACCGCTGAACGACACGTCGTCAACCGCACCGGGAAAGCACCATACTCCCTAGCCGTAGTCTAATAATGTAATTTACTAGTGTAAACACTATTTTTATGATTCTTTATTTATTTTTATGATGACTGATTAATTATTTAAATTTAACGAGTTCATTTATAACTGATTTTTTATTTATATTTCGTAAAATATAAAACAATTTGGAATTATAAATTCGGGTTTGAAATAATATTTTTCGAACAAAATAGGCTTGTTTTAATTCATTTAGCTAATATTTAAATAGATATTTATCATTAGCAATTATTATTACCGATAACTTTAAAAAAATAATCATTCAAACTTACCTTTTTGTAAAATAGTCGAAAAGAATTTAAAAAAACAGGGAATCTTGCGGCGAAGAAGCAATTTTCTGAAGGACCTCTTTCACTGTGCTAGAGTCAAATACGGAATGGTTTGAGAAAGGCTGGAGCAATCCTCACTCATTTAACTTCGTGTTATGACCTGACGACAACCTGTCGGGGCCCGCCCCTGAGAACAACTCACAAAACCGACAATGTGTCGTCAGCCGCAGTCAAAGTGTTAAGGTACGCTGAACGCACTGTTGATCACTTGTAGAGAGCTGAGAACGAACAAACTAACCCGGGTCGGGAAGGGGTCCCTTATATATGCCCGAACTCTGTCTCCCCTTGTCGGAAACATCAAACAGAATGCCCAGAAGGGACTAGACACGTCGCCTAGAACATTCCTGGGTCTAGTAGACACTTCGGGCACCAATATTCCTTCCATCGGTCGGCTCCTTTCGTCTCTTTCTTACTTCTTAAATATGTGATAAACCATGTTTAATTGTTCAAGTACTTAATTCTGGCAACAATATCTTTGATGACAGAGAAATTAAAAAAAAATGTTTTTAACATCTCTTCATTGGTTCCAATATGCCTCCCTTTAGAAGACGCTCCAAGTCTTCGTCGGACGCTGTGGGACGGCCCGGCGATTTGCATTTACAGAAACAACCTGATTCTAAGAATTTTTCATGCCATCGTTCAATGAGCTTTGCTGTATGAGAATCTACGTCAAACCTAATTCGAAAGTCCAAACCAGGAAGGTTAGTTTAGTTCAGAGTCAAAGATTTGGCCAGTGATTCCAGTGATCGAGTCGTGAGTTATTGTGCTTTGTAATAAAACGTTAACAACGTATTTTCTCGTTAGTTGTGAAAAATGGGTTACCTACCGTGTATGTAAAAGTAGCAATCGTCAAATTGTGTACTGATACAAACGTTAAAGTCTGTGTATTTAATTTTGCGATCAAAAGAACCCTAATAATCAACGTATATTACTTTTGTAATAAAAGTAGCAATGTTTAGTATCTTATGAAGAGCAGGTCGAAACTTTTTGTAACACCCTATAGCATAGAAGTTATAGCAAAAAAGTTTTTCACGCAGGGGCTGCGTTAACAAAGCAGATTTCCCGAGTGTCCCACGTATTTGCATTTATCTCGAATAGTAAAAGTCCAATGATAACAATATTTGGTATTTAGGCAAGAAATAAAGTGCTTCATAACATAATAGCATATTGTTAGTATGAGATGAGTAGGAGAAGGGGGTTTACTGACGCCCGAAAACTAAAAAATGCAAATATCTCGGTTAATAAGATTGGTTCTATACAATTTTACGATACGACGTTTAGTAATGGAGAAATTTCGAAATTCCTCCACTCTTACGCCACCCCTTCCACTAGTCCGGTTTCAGCCAATAATGAACTAGATCTTTTTTTTACATAAAAAGATTAATACCGAGTTTTGACCGGATTTTGTCATATGTACGACCTCCATAGCTGATTTCCCTTAAGAGAAATCTGCTAAAACTCTTCTGATTTACCTCCCTTAGTAACTCATTTCATCTAACAATAGTAAATCTTTAATTTACAATTTGCAAAAATACTTAAATAAGATTTATGAATAGGAAACCATATTTTAGTTTATGTTTTAACCATATTTTTTTTTGTTTTTATCTGGGGGGGGGGGGAGTGCATTCAAGGCAATAGCCCCGTCACGAAATTTTTATTTTCCAGTAGCAATCGAATATTTCTTCGCTAAACCTGTATTGTGCAACAGTACTCTCAATCTATTTATCCCTTGTGGTAATGGATCTGAAGAGAATTTCGAGGGGACAAGAAATAAAATGTGGACAGTTTTCTTTCTTATTCAATGCTCATACATATTCAGCAATAAATAAATTTGGCCTGAACGTGGCTTGGCCTCTGGGGTAAGCTGGCTCACTCATTACCATTGCTCTCTCTCTCTCTCTCTCTCTCTCTCTCTCTCTCTCTCTCTCTCTCTCTCTCTCTCTCTCTCTCTTTCTATCTCACTCTCTCTTTATCTCTCTCTCTCTTTATCTCTCCTCTTCTCTCTCTCTCTCTATCTCTCTCTCTCTCTCCTCTTCTCTCTTCTTTCTCTCTCCTCTCTCCTCTCTCTCTCTCTCTCTCTCCTCTCTTCTCTTTTTCTCTCTCTTCCTTCTCTTCTCCTCTTCTCTTCTCTCTCTCTCTTCTTATCTCTCTCTCTATCTCTCTCTCTCTCTCTCTCTCTCTCTCTCTCTACCTCTCTCTATCTATCTCTTTCTCTCATCTCTTTCTCCTCTCTCTCTCTTCTCTCTCGTCTCTCTCTCCTCTTCTTCTCTCTATCTTCTCTCTTCTCTCTCTTTCTCTCTCTACTCTCTTCTCTACTCTCCTCTCTCTCTCTCTCTTCTCTCTATTCTGTCCCCACACCAACCAACACACCACACACCACCCACCCCCCCCCACACTTCTTCCCCTCGTACCCTAGCTCCTTCCTTCCTTAAAAACTCTTCTTCCCACTTTAAAATTTTTTCCCCTGTTTTTATTCTTCTCCAAACAAAATTCATTATTATTCTTGTTTAAAGGGTAGGGATAAAAGGGGGGTAAAATCCACCCTTGCCAAAGTCTTAAAATTTAAATAAGTAATATAAAAAAAAAAACGTGGTTGGAAAAAGTTTATAAAAATAATTTTAAAATTTTAAATTTATTTATTAAAAAAAAAAAAAAAAAGGTACCACTTTTTGCAAACTTAGGCTAATTGGGGGAAAGGGTTTTATCTTACTGGTTTACCACCTTTTTTCTTGCCCCAGGGTCAGGGGTGGGGGGGGGACTGGGGGGGGACTATAAAGATTTATTTTAAAATGGATATTCCGTTACTAAAATTTTTAAATTTTCCCTTTTTGCCCAGGGGAGGGAAATATTCATAAAAAACTTCGCCACCTCTAGGTTTTTATCCATGTTGGAGAACTTATGGGGGGGGGGGGGACCGAAGCTTTTTAACTTCCACATGGGGGTACATCTTAACAAGTTTTGCCCTGGGTGATAACGTATTAGAAAGGAATTGTGTTTCGGTTGGATGGTAAAAATATAAATTAAAAATACATGCCCATTACTTTTGCGTTTATTTTTTTTATAATATTTTTTATATTTTATTGTTTCGTTGTTCTTAGGGTAGGGGGGTCACTGTATCTAAGGCAAGGTATCTTAGATTTTATTTATTGGAAAAACATTTGGGATTATTTAAACGAATTTCTTATTTAGGAATAAAAAAAAAAAAAATATGTAAATTAAGCAAACCCCCACCCTTTTTCGTTGTTGAATTAAATATTTTGAGTTTATTCTATTCAAAGGGGTTGGGCTTTTTTTAGCCAACGCATATTGAGTAATTAATGGGGGAAAAAAAATTTAAATTATTTAAAATTAAAAATCACTTGAAGCTAATTTATTATTAAAACATTGAAACCCAACCTTGCTTCGTATTTTTGGTTTTTTACCATAAATTAAAAACAATTTTTTTTGGCATTGTTGGCAAAACAACCTTATTAAAAGGAAAATCAAAAGCAAAACATTTAATAGTTTCGTGTTGTTTGTACCAGCACGAATGATTTAGTGCCCCCCCCCCCCCACCAGCCCAATAATAGGAAATTTTTGGGGGGTGGTATTTTTTCGTATTTGTTTCTACCCGTTGTGTTTAAATTGGGAAAAATAGGACCCACCAAAAACCTTTGCGATATTTAAATAAGGAAATAGTATTAAATTGGAATCCATACCACTTTTTTATTTCAAAAATTTCTTCGGCTTTCTTTTGTCATGTTTGTCAAGATTTGGAAAGTTTAACTTTCAAGTGGATAAAAAATTTAATAATGTGGAAAACAATTTTAACTGAATATATTTTTTACCAGGGGGGAATGAGAAGCGCACTACTTAAGCTTAATTTAATTAAGGTGTGATTATAGGCATTTTACTGATTCGTCGCTAAATCGCCCCTGAGGCGTGGCCCTTTTATTGCCTGACCCGATGCCGCACTTTGCCCCCGCCGATCAAAATATGCTCAAAAAGTCTATTTAACGGAAAATTATTATCGAAATTCATCCGGAATAGTAATTAGTGTATCGACTTTAAGAACCTTGAATGTTATTATCAAAATCCACATCGGCGTTATTTAATAAAAGTATACCCGAGAGCACCTTGTGACAACTCCACGTTTGGGACTGTTAATCTCTTATTGTAAAACGGTATTAAACTCATATGTTTAAATTTTAGTACAATAACCTAATATTATCTGTGATTTGCTTGCTGGTACTATTAAGATTTTTTAATTCCGGAGTTTAGGTAATGCAATGTCAGATTCATAACAGCGTATCATAAAGAGTTTTTACAGAGTAGCTTACTTAAGGTGGATGCATATTATAATTTTTATCTGTTCTAAATATCAAAACGGTTCCCTTAATGTATCTTACGAAGACCGACAAATTCCTGTCCATGAAATGTAAATTAAATATTTCTTGAGTCCTAACTCTTAGTTCGTACTCTTATCCCAACAATAAACGGAGTAGAAGTTTGACATTTTCCTGGCGCTCAATGGATACATTATTTGTACTGTTAGTGCCTGGGTTTGATAGGCATTTTATATTACAGGTTATAGGCTTACTAAGCATCTAATATTTTTGTCCATTTTTATCCACTACAACTTCACATCTGCATACTTTATCGTAGAGTGTCTGACGTTTTAAACGTGTGAAATGTGAGCCTGTTCTTTAGCAGCTTGTTGATAAACATTGGTCCCAGTATCAATCAGCAACAGTTTACAAACACATCTATAAACTCATTACTGCTCCAAAGTATAACAATAAAGCTCTTAAAGATATGTCTAATGTTCTTCCCCTTTTAGAAAAGTCCGTCACGCAGGGGCTGCGTAAACTAAGCAGATTCCCCATGTGAAGTTTTACAATAGAGAAATCTGCATACTGGTAACACACCACTACAGTGATTAAATGCAAACGATAATGAGAAATTTCAGTTAATTAAAATAAATACCCAACTGAAACGGCTTCTGAATTGTAAGAATAATTTATATTTTAATAACTCAAATTTTAGTAGTCCAACAACTAAACCCGGGGGGGGGGGGTGGATGAACAGAACGTATTTGCATAAATCTCACAAAGTAACAAAGATAAGGCAAGGTTAGAAAAAGGTTCCACCTGAGCTGAGGAGTTACGAAAACGGACTAATCCGAACTATACCCGACTACGTGTCCCACTGACTTCATAAAACTGCAAATATCTCGGTTAATATTCAAGATACAGAATAAAGGAATATAACAATATTTATAGTAAATGTAATTTGCAATAAGATTGGTTCTATACACATTTTCGATCCAACGCATAATAACGGAGATATTTCGAATTTTCGAAAATCCCCTCCTCTAAACCCCCCTTCCCTCTAGTCCGATTTCAACCATTAACAAACTTGATCTGTCTTTTTACATAAAACGTTTAAATATCGAGTTTCGTAACGATCAAACAAAAATTGCGACCGCTAGAGCGTTAACAGACAAATATATATATATATATATATATATATATATAACAATTTATGGTATTTAAGCTTCGAATAATGTGGTTTATTATATAACAGATTACCTATTGTTTATGTAACATGAGTAGAAGTGGGGGGTTTGCTGAAGGCTGAAAACTGAAAAATGCAAATATCTCGGTTAATATTGAAGTTAGAGAATAAGTGCATATAACAATATTTATACTACATTTAATTTTCAATAAGATTGGTTTTCTACAATTTTTTGATCCGACGTATAGTAACGGAGATATATAGAATTTTCGAAATCCCCCGTTGTTAACAGACAAATATATATATATATATATATATATATATATATATATATATATATATATATATTTATATGTATATATAATTTTGAACGGACCTCATTTTCGTCATCTACTGGGTAGGATCGATGGACATTTGAAGAAATTTTTCGAAAATCGCCTTAAGGGAAATCTGCTAAAACCACTGTATTTCTTAAATTCATTTGACCGAAAAAGAAATTGAAATTTCTCAATTGAACCAATAAACAGTTCAAAAGCCAAAAATCCTAAAGGTCTATTATTAATGCTTCGTAAAATGCAATGGATAGATTTAGATGCAAATGGCCCATAATAATTATCTATGCATTTAATAATTATCTAATATAAAATCATTCATCGTCCTCCAATGAAAACACAAAGACCTTTCCAGCATTCAATTTAATTTCATTATAGTGAGATATTTAATTGTTCTTTGGACTTTCTACTTTCTGGAGGTCTAATACCCTTGCAACTGCTCGAGGGCAGAGCGAACTCTCTGGTGCTCCGTTTTAGCAGATTTCCCTTGAGGGAAATCAGCTATTGAGGTCGTACTCATGACGCGATTATCGAAATTTTTCTTGAAATATCTGTCGATCCTACCCAGGAGATGGCGAAAATGATGTCCGTTCAAAACTATATATATTTGTCTTTTACCGCTCTAGCGGTCGCAATTTTTGTCTTATCGTTACCAAAGTTGATATATAATCGTTTTTTAGAAAAAGACAGATCAAGTTCGTTAACTGAAATCGGACCAGGGAGAGGGGTGTTTAGAGCGGGAAAATTTCATAAATTCTTAACATCTCCGTTATTATGCGTCGGATCGAAAATATGTATAAAACCAATCTTATTGCAAATGTAATGTTCTATCAATTTTGTTATGTACATTTTTTCACTTTCTTGATTATTAACTGAGATATTTGCATTTTTTTAGTTTTTTGTCTTCAGTGAAGCCTCACTACTACTCATCTCATATTAACAATATTCTATTATGTACTTTATTTGAAGCTTAAATACCAAATATTGTTCTCATTAGACTTTTTAGTTTTGAGATAAATGCAAATACGTGGCGCACGAGGGAAATCTGCTTAGTTAACGCAGCCCCTACGTGACGGACTTTTTCTGTTCGAAGCTAGGGACGGCGTGAAAGTAATATACAGGGGAAATATGCTTCTAAACTAGGTTAAGCAAGGGCCTTTGTCCCCTACCAATTAGCCGACCTATACAGACTAAGGTCGCTTCTTTGGGACAAGTCTTATTATACAACTCCCGGTCTCTCCTCCTCGACATATGAAAGTCCGTCACGCAGGGGCTGCGTAAACTAAGCAGATTTCCCACGTAAAGTTTAATGATAGATAAATATACGTACTAGTAGCACAATAGCACCGTCAACATCAAGTGAATAAACACAAACGATATTAGAAAACCTCCAGAAGAGAAGAACCTAAAACGTAAACAAACAGGTCAGCCACTTCTCATAGGAATGAAAAAAAAAGTCTGTCACCCAGGGGCTGCGTAAACTAAGCAGATTTTCCACGTGAAGTTTTACAATAGAGAAATCCGCGTAATAACAACTGTAGCAGTAAGAAACCTCTAAACCTATTCACGAGGGACGAATAGTTACGGAAACGGCCGCCAGACCTCTCGGCGGAAAGTCCGAACATAGCCGACTCCTGCCGACCACACGCAGAATACAAATGCAAATATCCCGGTTAATATTCAAGATACAGAATAAACGTATAGCACAATATTTATAGTAAATTTAATTTGCAATAAGATTCAGTCTGTACAATTTTTCGATCAGACGCATAATAACAGAGATATTTTGAATTTTCAAAAATCCCCCTCTAAACCCCCCCTCCCACTGGTCCGATTTCAGCCATTAACGAAATCGATATTCCTTTTTAAATAAAACGATTAAATTCCGAGTTTGGTAACGATCAAACAAAAATTTCGACTGCTAGAGCAGTAACAGACGAATATATATATATATATATATATATAATATATATATATATATATATATATATATATATATATATAATTTTGAACGGACCTCATTTTCGTCATCTGGGTAGTATCGATGGACATTTGAAGAAATTTTTCGAATCTCGCATCATGAGTACGACCTCAATAGCTGATTTCCCCTAAGGGAAATCTGCTAATTAAGGATATATGTCAGAATATAGCATATTAATTTTATTGAAAACTATTTATTATATCTAGTGCTCTAATTTATAATGGATCAGAATATGTTTTAGCAGATTTCCCTTAAGGGAAATCAGCTATTGAGGTTGTACTCATGAAGGAATTTTTGAAATTTTTCTTCAAGTGTCCATCGATCCTACCTAGTAGATGACGAACATGAGGTCCGTTCAAAACTGTATATATATATATATATATATATATATATATTATATATATATTATATATATATATATATATATATATATATATATATACTAGCTCAGATACCCGACTTCGCTCGGGAATTCATTTGATGGCTGAATGGTATTTTTTTGTGGACAAGGCTTTACTTTGCACAATATTTTGACATTTACCCGTCCCAGTGTTTAGTTTAAAATACCCGTCGTTTTTGTGGAATTTGTTAATAATAAAATTATTTTTTTATGTAAGACTTCACTGTTCTCCATATTGTCATATTTCCCGTTTCCTGTGCATTATGCATAGATTTGAATTATTAAGCACAAAATATTAACATACATTTGAATTAATTTTTCCCGGTGAGTTACCTGGTAGTTCCAAAGAATTGTTTAGCAAATTTCTCTAAATAATAAAATAAACAACTTTCTTATGTGCATATTTGCCGAAACCCCAATAGGAAACGAAATATCACTATTTTTAATTTCAGGCCTCCCTTATAACCCCCACTCCTGCCCGTCTCTAGAAATGGTAGTAAGGCTTATTATAAGGAAGACGTTAGTGCTAATTCACATACCGAGTTTGGTTTAGTTCGGTTGAGTCTTTTGTGCCAAATAAAATTGTTGACTTCTTCTATAACTTTTTGGCGAATAACGCCTTTATAATTAGGTATACGACAAAAGTGTATATGACAAAAGTTTCTCTAAATAATAAAACAAACAACTTTCTTATGTGCATATTTGCCGAAACCCCAATATGAAACTAAATATCACTATTTTTAATTTCAGGCCTCCCTTATAACCCCCACTCCTGCCCGTCCCTAGAAATGTTAGTATGGCTTATTATAAGGAAGACGTTAGTGCTAATTCACATACCGAGTTTGGTTTAGTTCGGTTGAGTCTTTTGTGCCAAATAAAATTGTTGACTTCCGCTATCATTTTTAGCGTATAACGCCTTTATACTTAGGTATACGACAAAAGTGTATATAACAAAAGTTACTCTAAATAACAAATTAAACAACTTTTGTTATGTGCATAATTGCCGAAAATGCAATAGGAAACGAAATATCGCTATTTTTTATTTCAGGCCTCCCTCATAACCCCCACTCCTGTTCGTCTCAGAGAATATTAACATAGTCTAAAGTCTAAGTTGGGTCATTAGTAATAGTATACATACTAAGTTTCATAAAATTCGGTTCAGCCGTTTATGCGTGAAAAGGTAACAAACAAACAAACAAACATACACGAAAGAAACAAAACGCAGTTATGGTGTCTATGACATGTGAAACGAAATGATATCGTGAAATTTCGCGAAAAAAATCAATGTACAGACAGAGGTTACAATTTTATATTATATATATATATATATTATATATATATATATATATATATTATATATATAGATTATATAGGGTTCGCAATTTTTGTTTGATCGTTACCAAATTCGATATTTAGTCGTTTTATGTAAAAAGAAAGATCAAGTTCGTTAACGGCAGAGATCGGACCAGTGGAAGGGGGGGGTTTAGAGGGAAGGATTTTTGAAAATTCGAAATATCTCCGTTATTATACGTCGGATCGAAACATTGTATAAAATCAATCTTATTGCAAATTAAATTTACTATAATTATTGTTATATACATGGATTCTCTATCTTGAATATTAACCGAGATATTTGCATTTTTCAGTTTTCAGCCATCAGCAAACCGCCACTTCTACTCATGTTTCATACACAATACTCCGTTTCATAATAAATCACATTATTCCAAGTTTAAATACCAAAATTTATATTCAAGAGACCTTTAGTAATGGAGAAACAGGCAAATATTTCCTGGTGACTCCCCCCCCCCCCGTCTGAAGGTTTTGGACTACAAAAATTTGATTGATTGAGATAACAATTATTCTGACTCATTATTAATTACAGTACTACATATAGTGAATAGTTCTCAATAAAATTAATATGTTATATTCTGATATATTTCAGTAATTGTTTTTCTTTCCGGTGTGAGGCGGGACCCGTTTGTTTACATTTCTAACCTAACGCTTCCTGTCGGCAGGTTATTGAAATTGGACGAAACAGTACTATTATTCGTTTGTATTTATTCATGGTGGTGTTGTGTTAGCAGTATGTATATTTATCTATTACAAAACTTCACGAGGGAAATCTGCTTAGTTTACACAGCCCCTGCGTGACGGACTTTTATCTCATACACATGCCCATGCACCCTGCACAAGGTTCTCAGGCTTCCAGAACTCAGATAGAAAAGTCCGTCACGCAGGGGCTGCGTAAACTAAGCAGATTTCCCACGTGAAGTTATACAATAGAGAAATCTCCATACGAGTGCAGATCAGTTACGGAAACGGACGAACTAGCTTTTGGAGGGAACCATAGCTCGTCCGTTACACTTAATAAAATTGTAAATATCTCGGTTAATATTCAAGATAGAGAATAAAAGTATATAACAATATTTATAGTAAATTTAATTTGCAATAAGATTGTTCTATACAATTTTTCGATCCGACGTATAGTAACGGAGATTTTCGAATTTTCGAAAATTCCCTCTTTTAAACCCCCCCCCTCCCACTGGTCCGATTTCAGCCGTTAACGAACTTGATCTTCCTTTTTACATAAAACGACTAAATATCGAGTTTGGTAACGATTAAACAAAAATTGCGACCGCTAGAGTGTTAACAGACAAATATATATATATATATATATATATATATATATATATATATATATATATATATATATATATATATATATATATATAGTTTTGAACGGACCTCATTTTCGTCATCTCCTGGGTAGGATCGATGGACAATTGAAGAAATTTTTCGAAAATCGCGTCATGAGTACGACCTTAAGGGAAATCTACTAAAAAAAATAAACTGTCCTTCAATTCCTTTAGGTATTGCGGTATAGTATTGAGGCTGCGCCTGATTTTGATCCTGACACAAACAAGCTCTGCTAATTTTAATAACTTTCTCAATTCAGGTGGCATGTAAGCCACGAATCATGTAGAGCAGTATCAATAAAATTTGGGAGGAAAAACATGTTTTTTTATTGGCGAACCTTGCCATGAAAATGTGAAAAACATATTCAATTACGTATTTATTTTTTTGGGAGAACTCTATTTAACTCTAATATTCACTTTCTGAATTAAATATGCTATTAGCAGATTTCCCTTGAGGGAAATCAGCTATTGGGGTTGTACTCGTCATTCGATTTTCGAAATTTTTCTTCAAATGTCCATTGATCCTACCCAGGAGATGACGAAAATGAGGTCCGTTCAAAATTATATATATATATATATATATATATATATATATATATATATATATTTGTCTGTTACCGCTCTAGCGGTCGCAATTATTGTTTAATCGTTGCCAAACTCGATATTTAGTCGTTTAATGTAAAAAGAAAGATCAAGTTCGTTAATGGCGGAAATCGGGCTAGGTGGAGGGGGGCTTAGAGAGGAGGATTTACGTATATTGGAAATATCTCCGTTACCATAGGTCAGATCGAAAAATTGTATAGAACCAATCTTATTGCAAATTAAATTTACAATAAATATTGTTATATACATTTATTCAATATCTTGAATATTAACCGAGATATTTGAATTTTACAGTTTTCAGTTTTCAGCAAACCGCCACTTCTACTCATGTTACATAAAAAATACTCTGCTACATAATAAATCACATTATTCGAAGTTTAAATACCAAAAATTGTATTGAAGTGTGGCGGGCAGACCCGTTTGTTTACATTTCTAACACAACGCTTCCTGTCGGCAGGTTATTGAAATTTTATGAAACATTTCTTATTTCCGTTTGTATTTATTCACGGTGGTGTTGTGTTAGCAGTATGTATATTTATCTATTACTAAACTTCACGAGGGAAATCTGCTTAGTTTACACAGCCCCTACGGGACGGATTTTATTCTTATATTAAATATGAAAATGTTTTTCTCATTTAATTAAACATATTATCTTATACAAATATAACTTAATAAGTTTTTAGATTTTAAAAGTTTATTGCAGTTATTATCCAAGTTGATTTATTTTCTATATTGTTGTTATACGTGTGCATTCATAGGCTCATATACTGGAATTGACTGACAACAAGTGGTGTATCGGCTAAGAGAAAGAAAGAGAGAGGAGAAGCGAGTGTATTATAAGTTTTGACTGCACACGAAAGATAAAAGGTTTCAGAGACTCCGCCCTCTGGGAGTGGTCGACTACACTTTTCTAAATCACTTCTATTCTTGACCGAAGTTTTCTCTGTCCAATCCAGAGTTCTTTACACTAGTTCCTCGCTTTGCTCTTATCATCGGAGTTCGCCCAACTTGAGTTCTTCATAAATTGTTTACGACCTTTTCAGAAAAATGGGTTCACATTTCCGATACATCTAATCATAGAGAGAGACACGCCAAACCACACAGCTGTAATTTTGTTGCAGTATTAAAGTAGCAGGAGCGTTCCGACAGATGTAGATGTGTGTGTGTTCCAGGCACACGAATTACTGACTCAAAAATCATGAAGAGAAAGAAAATATTAGGTCAAACCTCTCCTCATGCGTCGAATACTGCCTCAACTGTGCAGGTGTAGGACTATTGCAACTGGTAGTGTTATTAACATAGCTCTCACTTCAGTCGAGTAAAATGTATGCGTGAAAGCCTTTTGAAAAGCACATTTATTGATAACTAGCTAAGGTACCCGCCTTCGCCCGGGAATACATTTGAGGCAGAATGAAGATAATATTTTTGGGCGAGGCTTTACTTTCCACTGTATTTTGACATTTCCCCGTCCCAGTGTTTAGAATGTATACAAATGTATATGACAAATGTTACTCTAAACAATAAAATAAATAACTTTTTTAATGTGCGTATTTGCCGAAAAAGCAATACGAAACGAAATATCGCTATTTTTAATTTTAGGCCTTCCTTATAACCCCCACTCCCGCTCGAACATAAAAATTGTAATATATTTTATAATCATGGAAGAGTTAATGCTAATTCGCGTACCGAATTTTGTTAAGTTCGGTTCAATCTTTAGTGCCCAATAATATTGTTGGCTCCCACTTTAGTTTTTTTATACTTTGTAATACGACAAAAATGAATATAATAAAAGTAACTTTAAATAACAAAATGAACAACTTTTGTCATGTGCATGTTTGCCGAAAACCCAATAAAAAACGAAATACCGCTATTTTTAATTTCAAGTCTCCCTTATAACCCCCACTCCTGCGCGTCCCTAGAAATGTTGGTGTTGCTTGTTATACAGAAGGCGTTAGTGCTAACACACGTACCGAGTTTTATTTAGTTCGGTTGAGTCTTTTGTGACAAATAAAATTGTCAAACTCCCGCTATAGTTTTTAGCGTATAACGCATTTAAAGTTTGGAATACGACGAAAGTGAATATAAGAAAAGTTACTCTACATAATAAAATAAATAACTTCTGTTATGTAGATATTTGCCGAAAAACCAATAGGAAACGAAATGTCTCTATTTTTAATTTCAGGCCTCCTTTATAACCCCCACTCCTGTTTGTCTCTGTGAATATTAATATAGCCTAAAGTCTAAGTTGGGCTAGTAGTAATATACATACCAAGTTTCACAAAATTCGGTTCAGCCGTTTATGCGTGAAAAGGTAACAAACAAACAAATAAACAAACAAACAGACACGAAAGAAACAAAATGCAGTTATGGTGTCTATGGCAAGTGAAACGAAAAGTTATCGTGAAATTTCGCGAAAAAAATCAACGTACAGACAGAGGTTATAATTATATATATATATATATATAGATAACTATTACAAACTTTAAAAAGTCCGTCACTCAGGGGCTGCGTAAACTAAGCAGATTACGCACGTGAATTTTTACAATAGAGAAATCTGCCTACTAATAACGGTAGTAGTAACGAATCTCTAAACCAATTCACGAGAGACGAACAGTTACGGAAACGGCCCAACTAGCTTCGGCGGAAAGTCCCGAATATAGTTGACCTGCCGACCACACACACAATACAAATGCAAATATCTCGGTTAATATTCATGATACAGAATACATGTATAAAACAATATTTATAGTACATCAAATTTGCAATATGTTTGATTCTATACAATTTTTTCTATCAGACGCATAATAACGGAGTTATTTCGAATTTTCGAAAATCCACCCCTCTAAACCCCCCCCCCCACTGGCCGATTTCAGCCATTAACGAACTTGAGCTGTCTTTTTTCATAAAACGTTTAAATATCGAGTTTGGAAACGATCAAACAAAAATTGCGACCGCCTAGAGCCGTTTAACAGTCACACACACACACACACACAATTAAATTTATATATATATATATATAAATATATATATATAAATATATACTAAATATATATGTATATATATATATATAAACTTTTGAACGGACCACATTTTTGTTATCACTTGGGTAAGATCGATGGACGTTTGAAGACATTTTTCGTAAATCATATCACGAGTACAACATCAGTAGCTGATTTCACTTAAGGGAACAGGCTACAGCCACTGGGAACATGACAAGGAGAGGAAAAATGGAAGGGATTATAAAGGAAACAAATGCTGATGCTTGAGATGTCAGCAGAGCGGATGTTCCCTAGACGTAACTCCTCCCTCCTTAAGCTGAAACCGTCCTCAGCGAAGTAAAAGTAACCGTGGAAGCGATGATGAAGATGCCGTCCGAATTTCGCTTTCTTGTGCTTCTGTTGGCTGTAGTCTGTTTCAATGTAATTGGTGGACTCGGGAAACTTTAACTTGCAAGACAACACCGAGGGATTATTCGATTGACAAGAATTTTTTTTTTATTCGAAAGATAATCTTGTGGGCGTTACATTTAAAATATGATTTCTTTTCTGGCATATGACCGTCACGGCGGCTGTCTCGGATGTAGTCCTATCTGTAAGTCCAATTTTCGATGACTTTTATCCAACATTTGTGGCCGTATATCGGCAATAACAACGGCGAATGTTGTCCTTCCAAATGGTCAAGCGTTTGTGGCTTATTCCTCATAGACCAATGGACTTTACATAGCCCCGACAGAAAGTATTCTAGCGGTGTTAAATCCACAAGAACTTGGATGGCCAATTCACAGGTCCAAAACGTGAAATTAGGCGGTCACCAAACGTGACGTTTCAATAAATAGATTGTGGCACGAGCTTGTGTGACATGTATGCGCCGTATATGTATAATATTTAAAATGTAATGCCACAAGATTATCTTTCGAATAAAAAAAAAAATCATGTCAATCGAATAATCCATCGTTGTTTTATTGCAATTTAAAGTTCTATACCTCTAAAAAAAACACCCTTACTTGAGTTACAAAAATATATAAAGTTAAACAATTGTGACGAAAGAATAGTTTAACAAAATTGGTTCTATAAACTTTTT
The DNA here is from genome assembly GCA_019009955.1 of Riptortus pedestris. NCBI lineage: Eukaryota > Metazoa > Arthropoda > Insecta > Hemiptera > Alydidae > Riptortus > Riptortus pedestris. Next base: position 11,288,168 of record CM032228.1, read on the forward strand.
GTAGCTGACTCGTAATAACGGAGATATTTTGAATTTTCCTATCCCTTCACTTACCCCCTCCCCTCTATTCATGGTCCAATTATAGGCATTAACTAACATAACCTCTCGTGCTGAATAATAGTTAAATATCAAGTATAATATACCCCAAGTAAATATTTACTATTCAAGACCGCAAAATTCCACTAGATGACGTCATCGCACTATTTATTTGCATGTATAGCATATAATAAAATATTCAAAGCTTTCTTATGTGAAAACAATATTGGGTATTTCAGCTTGGAATAAGTCGTTTCATGGTATATTGGCTTATAGTTGGTGTTAGGGCGTGCGGTTAGCTTTTTCGGTAATAATAATAAAGCATTAGACTGGAAATAAAAGTATTGCAGAGATAATTTCCTCATAAGAAAGCATTAGACAGAAAATTTTACTGCAGAGATCATTTACTGGAAGCATGAGGGAGAATAATAATATCCACTATTTGAGTTCATTTCCTCATAAAGAAGCAGTATATATTGAATAAGCAACAATAATACAGAGATCTTTTCCTCATAGTAAAGCATTAGACTGAAAATAAAATTATTGCAGAGATCATTTCCTCATAATAAAGCATTAGACTGAAAATAAAATTATTGCAGAGATCATTTCCTCATAATAAAGCATTAGACTGAAAATAAAATTATTGCAGAGATCATTTCCTCATAATAAAGCATTAGACTGAAAATAAAATTATTGCAGAGATCATTTCCTCATAATAAAGCATTAGACTGAAAATAAAATTATTGCAGAGATCATTTCCTCATAATAAAGCATTAGACTGAAAATAAAATTATTGCAGAGATCATTTCCTCATAATAAAGCATTAGACTGAAAATAAAATTATTGCAGAGATCATTTCCTCATAATAAAGCATTAGACTGAAAATAAAATTATTGCAGAGATCATTTCCTCATAATAAAGCATTAGACTGAAAATAAAATTATTGCAAAGATAATTTCCTCATAATAAAGCATTAGACTGAAAATAAAATTATTGCAGAGATCATTTCCTCATAATAAAGCATTAGACTGAAAATAAAATTATTGCAGAGATCATTTCCTCATAATAAAGCATTAGACTGAAAATAAAATTATTGCAGAGATCATTTCCTCATAATAAAGCATTAGACTGAAAATAAAATTATTGCAGAGATCATTTCCTCATAATAAAGCATTAGACTGAAAATAAAATTATTGCAGAGATAATTTCCTCATAATAAAGCATTAGACTGAAAATAAAATTATTGCAGAGATCATTTCCTCATAATAAAGCATTAGACTGAAAATAAAATTATTGCAGAGATCATTTCCTCATAATAAAGCATTAGACTGAAAATAAAATTATTGCAGAGATCATTTCCTCATAATAAAGCATTAGACTGAAAATAAAATTATTGCAGAGATCATTTCCTCATAATAAAGCATTAGACTGAAAATAAAATTATTGCAAAGATAATTTCCTCATAATAAAGCATTAGACTGGAAATAAAAGTATTGCAGAGATAATTTCCTCATAAGAAAGCATTAGACAGAAATATTTACTATTTTATGGAAAGATGAGGGTGAATAATATAGTCACTAATTGAATTAAAGAATTTGGCAGCTAATTTTAAAACTTAATTCTAAAGAATGCTGATTTAGAAACCAAACATTAACATTTATTGATATAGAGGTTGAAAAAGAAACAAAGGAAATTTAACTTTATAAAATACTTTAGCGGCAAGCCAATAATATATATACAATATAATGATCGATCGGTCCTCTATTATGAGTACTCATTTAACAGTTTCCATAGATAATGCTAGCATTGTAATTAGAAGTAGGTACCTGCGGGAAACATATACTTTCCTTGAAGTAGAGTCTTCTTCCGGTGTTATTTTGTGTTCCCAATGAGATTCTGTCTTCTAGCTGGTGAAAACTGGTTGCGGTGATCCGTATATGACACTAGCGTTGCGGGAGATGAAAGATAGACTATTTACTGTAGCGGTAGAACCGTCCCCGGAGAGGGACCAAGCCCAACTGAGCGGTTATCTCTGAAGCGGGGTACACTATTAATGTAGCGGTAGAAACGACCCCGGAGAGGGACAAAGCCCAACTGACTGTATCTTTGACACCAACAGGTGCATTCTTGAGCTAGCAACGTAGTTTCCGCTATGGGCCACCGCCTTGGTGATCTTCATATGAGTGGCGGGTTTGTGAACTAAGTGAGCGCAGGAAATTCAATTTAAAGACGACTAAACAGTTGGCGTACAATGACGGGGTCTACTCTTGACTGAAAATTGAAAAATGCAATGTATAAACATAATTCATAGAGTATTAATTATTCATAGTACTACATTATTTTTCGATCCGACGTATAATAACTGATATATTTTTAATTTTTGAAATTCTCTCTATATAAACTCCCCCCACCCGAAAGCCCAATTTCAGCCGTTAACGAACTCTCTTTAGTTTTACATTATATTATATTAAACGCTTATACATCGAGTTTTGTAGTAATTAAGCAAAATATTATTTTTACTAAACAAAATAATTAGCTCATTTACAGTGATTCATCTCCCTCTGAAAATGACATTATTAGTAATGGAATCTCTTCAAGACTTGATTCTCTAAATTAAATAATAACAGTTATTGCTCATGTATAAAAAATACTCCTGAACTTGTGTTATATTTATGCTATAATTCATAGGAACTTGTGTTCTAATGAATAAGTTGTTATTTTCTTCACTGGAACTAATTCAACGTTTAAATGGAAATTTTATTCAACGTTTTAATATTTTCTAATATTTTAACTAAAATCTACACCTTCATGCCAATTCAATATTAATTCTAATTTTAACGTTTTCAACTTCTTAATTTAATTTTTTTTTTTTACCAATAATTCATTTTCATGCATGTTTTTAATCTAGCTTAATTAATTGAGTGAACAATGGATGCATCTTACGCGACTGGTTAAAATATAATTTACTCTAACCAATGAGTGAAAAATATCCACTATGCCTCTTATAGTATTTGATAGATGAAAATCGCTCTCTTCTAACACAGTGAGAGAGAAAGATTTTCAATTACAGAGTTGGTGGGGATGTATCAAATGTCAAATTATATTGCTCTCTCCAACAATCTGGGATCCAGAAACCCCACAACGATAATGAGAATATTGTAAAAACAGCTCGAACTTCTCTCAATTTCATGGGGGTAGTCTTAGGGTCGTTTTTCACATACATACATTGTTCTATTTCACAAACCTCTCGATCTCAGTGATAATAAAATAAAACAATCTTTTTCAAAAAATGCACACTCCCAAGAACATTTTCCCCTTTGCAAAATTCAAATAAATTTCTGGTCTATACGTGCCAGTAGCTCAAATAATCAATAATTTTAGCCTCGATAAAACGGGCTTCAGATAATGTTTTTTTTTTTATCAACTGCCGCCTTGGGCTACTAAGGCTAATCGGGACGGATTACCTACAGATTGCCACCCTTTTTAAGCCCAGGTGGGATCAAGGATTTTATTTAATGCGTTTGTATAAATAAATTCTTATTACCCAAATGAAAATTGAGCTCGCGACTCTAGCGATAACGAGGGAGATTCCAACGCCTTAATTTACAAAGCTCACCTGAGCTCCACGAACATAAAAGCGAAAACTTAGCAAATTTTCCATTTAAGGTTTACAATAGATAAATATACATCATCGCGAATAAGTGAATAAATACAAACGGTAATGAAAAATCTTTCAGTTACAATTTAATAACTCTACAACGGAAAGCGTCTGAATTGTAAACAAACAGGCAAGCCAACCTGAATTCTAGACCGTAAAGAAAACCATTAATGAAATATATATAAATATAACATACTAAATTTATTAATAAAGTCCGTCACGCAGGGGTTGCGTAAACTAAGCAGATTTCCCACGTGAAGTTATACAATAGAGAAATTTCACGAGAGCCGAACAGTTAGGAAAACGGCCGGCCTAGCTTTTGGCGGGAAACTCAATCTCATCCGTTATCCGTCCCGATTACATAAAAATGCAAATATCTCGGTTAATATTCAAGATGGAGAATAAATGTATATAACAATATTTATAGTAAATTGAATTTGCAATAAGATTGATTCAATACAATTTTTCGATCTGACGTATAGTAACAGAAATATTTCGAATTTTAGAAAATCCTCCCCTCTAACCCCCCCCCCCCCCCCACTAGTCCCGATTTCAGCAAAACAACTTGACCTTTGATCTAAAAAATTCAAGATGGTAACATAAAAAATATGGTCAGTGGGTCTAAATTGCGACCGCTTGCGACCGCTAGAGCGGTAACACATAAATATATATATATATATTATATATAATAATATTTATATTATATTATATATATATATAGATTACATATACATATACAGTTTGAACGGGACTCATCATTGTTTTTAATATACAGGTAGGACTTTGGAAGGAAAAATTTCGAAAATTCCGTCATGAGTACAACCTCAATAGCTGATTTCCCTTACGGGAAATTTGCTAAAAACGTTTACTATAGCTAGTGCTGTAATGTGTAATGAATCAGAATAATTTTAATCTTAGTTACTTAAATTTTACTAATCCAAGAACAAAAGAAGGGGGGGGGATCAACAGAACGTATTTGCATATATTTCGTATATATAACGATGAAATGTGAAGTTTGCTAACGATAAAACAAAAATTGCGACCGCTAGGTCGCTCACAGACAAATATATATATATATATATATATATATATAAATTTAAACGGACCGCATTTTCGTCATCTCTTGGGTAGGATCAATGGACATTTGAGGTAATTTTCCCTCAATGATGATGAGTACGGCCTCAATAGCTGATTTTCCTTAAAGGAAATCTGCTAATAGATGTATTAACTGAGAATCTTCGTCCTGCTTTGCTCCAATCATTCGCTCGCTAGAGGCTAATTTAATTTGACTACTATAGCATTATTTATTTCTCTATACCTATATAATTATTTTATTTTTCGTCAGGAATCCTAATTAAACGTTCGTATTTTTTTTTATATAGGCTCCCCATTGCAATGGTTATCCCTTTGCTTTTCAAGAATTTTTTATAAACAAAGTATTTTCTTTGGCAAGCTGTCATCAGCAATTTGACCAAATTCTTGGAGGCTATCAAAGCGCTGTAGATATTTTATTCTTAGAGAAGGAATGCAATCGAAGTATCAGATACAAGGGTTTATAGGAGGCACCCATTCCTTTCTTGATTCCAATTGTCTTCTTGCTCTTCTCTGGGATGTATTTTACAAGGATTTCATTGTATCCTAACAGGCGATTTATTATTTTATTTTAAGCTAAGATGAATCAGAAAAGAGGGAATGATTTTCGTTTTAAGTTGATACCCAAGAATGATACATTTATTGCATGTAAGAAAGCTCCAGAGCAATTAATAGTTCGAAAAAATTTGTCCCTTAACTATATAAAGCCATTTATTTTAATTTTATGTAGAATAAAATACAAACAAAAGTCCGTCACGCAGGGGCTGCTTAAACTAAGCAGATTTCCCTCGTGAAGTTTTACAATACAGAAATCTGCATACTGGTAACAGTAGTTGTAACGAATCTCTAAACCAATTTCACCGAGTCCGAACTGTTACGGAAACAGCCGAACTAGCTTTCGGAAACTCACGAATAAGAGGCGACATCTCGTCCGTCCACACGCTTAATAAAATTCAAATAAATTGGTTAATAATGAAGACAGAGTGAAAACGTACATAAGAGAAACGATTGAAAATTACATTTACAATAAGATTGTTTCTATACAATTTTTCGATCCGACGTATAGTAACGGAGATATTTGGAATTTTTGAAATTCCCCCCTCTAAACTAACAAAGATATTTTCAATTTTCGAAATCCCCCACCTAAACCCCCCTTCTTCTTGTCCGATTTCAGCCATTCACGAACTGGATCTTTCTTTTTACAAAAAACGATTAAATACTGAGTTTGGTAACAATTAAACAAAATTTGCGACCGCTAGATTGTTTGAGATTGTTAGTTTTGAACGGACCTCATTTTCGTCATCTCCTGGGTAGGATCGATGAACATTTGAAGACATTTTTCTAAAATACGACCTCAATAGCTCATTTCCCTCTGCTAAAAATATATATTGGACTAAAATTTGCGATCTGAACTATTTTTACCATCGAATTTGTAAAATAATAAAGCTTTATTAAAATAATTATGGAATCTACATTGGATTATGTATTTATTCTCAAGTCAGAAATATAACAGTGGTTGAGGGCATCCTCGTCGTCAATAACTGAAGACGCCTGAACAAACATAGCGTGCAGCATGTTAATCAATGTCCATTCACTCTATCAATAGGCAATATTGAATCAATGAAATCACTGTCAATTTCAAGGGGTCATTTGAACACCTATCCGAGGTGGCCGCACTGATAGAAACCTTCAGGTCCGAGCCATATATAACGGTAGAATAGCGTATTCTTAGTAAATATTTCTTCTCTCACAGATTTTCAAAACGCCAGAATCCCAGGAACAGGTATAATTTATACATTTATATAGAAAAAGCGGCAACTCGAGAAATTTAGTGTAAATAGATACTGTTTTTATTGATGACCATTCGATAAATTACAATTACCATGAAATACTTGTAACCAATGGGATTTTCAATCACTGCTCCTGATTCATAAAAATTCCAAGACAGCAAACACTATATTTAAGTATATAATATACACCGTGCATTTGTAGTTAAATAGTTTATAACTCTAATGCTAGATTTATGTTTAATAAACAATAATAAATACATCAGTTGTATGGCTAGGGTCTTAGAATAAAAGAAAACAGCAACATATTTAATCCCGCTTGGCCACCCTTTCAGGATCCGAAGTTTTTCAAACGTAACAATCCCATTAACCCCCATTAAGAGGGTTATTATATAGGATAAGTAAGTATATTGCCAGTATTAAAATAAAAGTCCGTCACGCAGGGGCGCGTAAACTAAGCAGATTTCCCACGTGAAGTTATACAATAGAAAATATATACTAATTTAAAAGGTAATATTCAAGATAGGGAGCCGAACAGTTACGGCAAAGGGCCGAACTAGCTTTTGGCGGGAAATTAAAAAATCCGTTATCGGCCCAAATTTAATAAAAATGCAAATATCTCGGTTAATATTCAAGATAGGGAATAAATGTATATAACAATATTTATAGTAAATTTAATTTGCAATAAGATTGATTCTGTACGATTTTTCGATGCGACGTATAGTAACGGAAATATTTTGAATTTTCGAAAATCCTCCCCTCTAAATCCCCCTCCCTCTGGTCCGATTTTAGCCCTTAACGAACTTGATCTTTCTTTTTACATAAAACGACTAAATATCGAGTTTGGTAACGATCAAACAAAAATTGCGACCGCTAGAGTGGTAACAGACAAATATATATATATATATATATATATATATATATATATATATATATATATATATATATATACAGTTTTGAACGGACCTCATTTTCGTCATCTACTAGGTAGGATCGATGGACATTTGAAGAAAAATTTCGAAAATTCCGTCATGAGTACAACCTCAATAGCTGATTTCCCTTAAGGGAAATTTGCTAAAACTGTACAATAATTATTAATTACTGGCTAAATATAAAGGCAGTTAAAAATGTTAAGCCAGTAGTAAGAAGTGTAAACAAGTACAACGTAACTCGTGCTACTAGCACACATCAATAAGTAAATATAAAATTTATAAATAAATACATTTAATGTATTTATAGATTTAGTTAAGAAATAATTGTATAGAAAATTAGTAAATTTAATACCCTAGGATATGAAGAGCATATTTACAATATATTAGTTGATATTATTTAAACATAGAGTAAAACAGGACTTTAAACAGCATTATACTACTTAAAGGCATAATAACCAAGTTGTTGATTGCCCAAATCATATTAATCCTAATCCTAAATTCCTTTAACAAATTTGTTAAAGCCTCATTCGTAGAGGCTTGTCTTATTAGTAAAATTTAGTAAAATCGTATAATAATTGGTCAGAATTTAAATGGGGGGGGGATAAAATCAATATGTTGTGAATATTTTCCGCTAGATGGGTGGTCAAATGCTAAATGGAAAGTACCAGGTGATAGCAATGCCAAACATGGCAGCACCTCATCAGCTGATTAAACGAAAATCATAAGTGAACCTATTTTCATTGATATAAATAATAACCGATACTATTGAGCGTTCTTTTATCTGTTTTCACGTTCACGGTATTTAAAATTTTATTTGTAAGATATATTCTCCGTTACTTACCACTACATTAGATATTTTTCATTCTAGATTACTAGAAAATCAGACAAACGATTAAAATTAATTCTCATTCATTACAAATTACAGCTTTTTATTACAGAGGTAATACCGCCCACATCGAATGGCTTCTTACATGTTTGTAGGAAAATTAACTTTCTTTCAATAGACATATGCTTGTGAAGTTTGAAATGAATTAATTCGGTTGTTTAATAAGCTGTAATGATTGGCGAACCTCAATAGCAGGAAAAGTGCGTGAGGGAGTGGCTCTAAGGAGAGTTGGTGGGCCCTTTCTGTCGGCTATTAGATTGTTCCTTGCCAAACTACATTTAGGCCTCCCATCGTCGTTGGCACCTCTTCCTGATATCTCTCATCCTACATCTACTAGCCTACTTAACAAAGTAGCACAATAACTTAAAGTTGAATGAAAATTGCATAATAACAAGTACAATAGTAGCTTTAAGAAACCACTAACAAGTAATTGTTGTTTTAGCAAATTTCACTTAAGGGAAATCAGCTATTGAGGTCGTACTCATGACGCGATTTTTGAAATTTCTCTTCGAATGTCCATCGATCCTACCCAGGAGATGACGAAAATGAAGCCCGTTCAAAACTATATATATATTTGTCTGTTACCACTCTAGCGGCCGCAATTTTTGTCTTATCGCTACCAAACGTGATATATAATCGTTTTATACAAAAAAAAAAATATCAAGTTCGATAACGGCTGGAATCGGACAAGGAAGAAGGGGGGGGGGTTAGAGGGGGAGAATTTCGAAAATTCTTAATATCTCCGTTATCATGTGTTGGATTGAAACATAGTATAGAACCAATCTTATTGGAAATGTAATGTTCTATAAATGTTGTTATGAACATTTTCACTATCTTGATTTATTATCGGAGATATTTGCATTTTTTAGTTTTCGGTCTTCAGTAAAGCCCCTCTCCTACTTATCTCATATTAACAATACTATATTATGTTATGAAGCACTTTATTTAAAGCTTAAATTCCCAATACTGTTCTCATTGAACTTTTAAGTTTTGAGGTACGTGGCGCACGTAGAAAATCTGCTTGGTTAATGCAGCCCCTGCGTGACGGACTTTTTACTTCCTCGTACGGCGTACAATGAGTATTAAAATTTCGAGAAAAACAAATGGTTTTCAGATTTCAACGGTTTCAGATATTCTTTGTTTGTATATATATATATATATATATATATATTCTATGTGTATTCTTGGATATATTTTATGTTTACATATGTGAAAAAACCCCACTAGTCAGAAAAATACTTTTTTTGGTAAATTCAAAAAATGGAAATCAACAAAAACATTAAAGTCAAATATAATATAGATAACGGTAGAAGAAATAGTATTCGGCATATTGAGTAACATGTGTATTTGATTTAATAATTGTAACAATAATAAGGAGCAATTCCGGAATCCGAAGAACAGACTCGTTTGAAAAATGTTCTCCTCGTAAGGTACGAAATATTAACTTCAAAGTTAAAACTTCAAAACAAATCAATATTTAACTGCCGATCAGGGGATCAAAGTGTGTTGGGGGATTTCTAGGCACTAAGAAAGAGATGAGCCATAATATTTCTACGCTTTCTAATAAACGCTTTAAACCTTGTCCGTAGCAAATACACTAAAACTCCATGCAGCAGGGAACGTGAGAATAATCGTAAGATTCGCGTATCGTAAGATGTTTTGAAATGAATAGTCAAGTAAGAAAATTGCCAAAATCTCCTTTTTTGGCAATTTAGTACATGATAATTGCATTTACACGTCCATATATATATGATGGGTTGCTAGCAAAAACCCCACTAATCAAAAAAAAAAAGTCCGTCACGTAGAGGCTTCGTAAACTAAGCAGAGTTCCCATGTGAAGTTTTACAATAGAGAAATCTGCATACTGGTAACACAACACCACCGTGATTAAATACAAACGGTAATGAGAAATCTTTCAGTTAATTAAAATAAATTCCCAACTGAAACAGCTTCTGAATTGTAAAAATTATTTATATATTAATAACTCAAATTTTAGTAGTCCAGGAATTAAAGAAGTGGGGGGAGGGGCAGATGAACAGAACGTAAGGTTAGACGACAGGTATGGTCAAAAGAAGCTTCCACCTGAGCCGAGCAGTTACGGCCGACCTAATCTGAACTATACCCGACCACAGACTTCATAAAAATGCAAATATTTCGGTTAATATTCAAGATAGAGAATAAATGTATATAACAATGTTTATAGTACATTTAATTTGCAATAAGATTGGTTCTATACAATGTTTCGATCGAATGCATAATAACGGAGATATTTTGAATTTTCGAAAATCCTCTCTCTAAACCCCCCTCCCTCTAGTCCGATTTCAACCATTAACGAACTTGATCTATCTTTTTACATAAAACGGTTAAATATCGAGTTTCGTAACGATCAAACAAAAAATGCGACCGCTAGAGCGGTAACAGACAAATATATATAAATATATATATATATATATATATATATATATATATATATATATACATATACATATACATATACAGTTTGGAACAGACCTCATTTTCGAATAATTATTATTAATAATTAAAATGAAGAGGCACCTTTGAAAATATTATGGGGGTCATTTAATTAGACTTAGACTATATTACAATTGAAACACAGCTGTTTAATAGAAGTGCTGACTTAGCCGTGGGAGGTAGTACAGGCAGTAGACTGGTCAGGCAGGCCGGATCTGGCAAAAGGATTAGCGGTGTTCCACCAACAAGGGTCTCCCCTCCAGAGGATGCCGAATATGACTGATCCTAATCCGTCGTGAGGTGGTCCTTATATAGGGCTAATCCGGCAGTGAACTTTGAACTGCCGATCGAAATACGCTCAAAAAGTGCATTTAACGGGAATTAATTATCGAAATTCATCCGTATTATTACTTAGTGTACCGACGTTAAGAGCTGTGAATGTTATTATCAAAATCCATCGGCGCTATCTATGAAAATGCTAGAGCACATGGTGACTTCACTCTAAATTGGATATAATTCTTATTTAAAGGTAAAAACAATACATTTAAGCATTCATACACAATAATCTTAATGTGCTCTGTGCTGGGAATACTCAGAATATAAAATATATGGTCATTTATGTAATACCATGTCAATTTCATTAGAAAATAAATTCCTTTGTCCAGACGGGAATCGAACTCGCCACTCTTAGCCATGTGAGATTAAAAAAATAATAATAATAAAAAACATACGATTACATACCCATTATCATTTTATATGTATAAGTAAAATATAGATATGTTATTTAACAATCGAACCCAAACATATTATTTTTTTTGGGGGGCTCGGGTTAGCCATGCGAGTTAAAGCGTTGACCTTTATCTCACATGGTAAACCTAGAGTGGTGAGTTCGATTCTCGCCTGGGCAAGGGAAATTATTAAGTGACGAAATTCATTAAATAACGTCCTAAAATCTCACCCTGTCTAGAAAAGGGTGGTAACCTATAGATAACCCGTCCCGATTAGCCTAAGTTGCAAAAAGTGGACGTTAATAAATAAATAATATAAACATATTATTTTATAATTAAAATCAAAACATGCACTAAAGAATATAAGATAGCACAACTAATAAAATTGCTAAAGGATAGAATTAATTATCAACGAGCTACGCATACTTTTCTGGCATTTAGACCACATTGTTCTGACTTGTAAGACATTAAATTTAATGGATATAGAAAATAAATTCAGAGAAACTACACGAAAACTTGGACGTTTTTTTCTTTTAGTTGAATAGTTTTTATAGTCGTGGAATTTGGACGCAGTACGTTGTAAAGCTGTGAGGGCGGTAACACAACGTATTTCCTTCTCGGGAATATAAATCGAAAGGACTATATGGTGGGGGATATCCTTTATTTGGTTTTTGTTTGGAATTCCCAGAGCTGTGAACAGCTCGACAAGAATCTGATTGTATAAAGTAGCTGATTGCATAAAGGAATCGATGCATTCTCTATATCCATCTAAACTTACTGACTAATGAAAAACACATAATATCCGGAAATATGTCAAATAAAAGACAAATATTATAAAGCCCTTTTTTAATAAATTTTAAAAAAATATTTCGGTTTGATCTTCCAGCTAATAACATCATTAGCTGGAAGATCAAGCCGAAATCCCTGTTAAATGACGCGAAATAAGAAAGATAAAAATAAGTATATAAGAAAAACAAAACAAATATACGCTAGGCTACATAATGAACAATAAGACGGTATATATATATATATATATATATATATATATATATAAAACTTTAAAAAAATAACAGGAGGTAATGAATCAGCATTGTCTTATACTTTTAGCAGATTTACCTTAAGGGAAATCAGCTATTGAGGTCGTACTCATGACGCGATTTTCGACATTTTTCTTCAAATGTCCATCGATCCTACCCAGGAGATGTCGATATATATATATATATATATATATATATATATATATATATATATATATGTATATATATATATATATATATATATATGTCTGTTAACGCTCTAGCGGCCGCAATTTTTGTTTGATCGTTACGAAACTCGATATTTAACCGCTTTAAGTAAAAAGACAGATCAAGTTCGTTAATGGCTGAAATCGGACCAGAGGGAGGGGGCGTTTAGAGGGGGGATTTTCGAAAATTCAGTTCCGTTATTATGCATTGGATCGAGAAATTGTACAGAACCAATCTTATTGAAAATTAAATTTACTATAAATATTGTTATATACATTTATTCTCTATCTTGAATATTAACCGAGATATTTGCATTTTTATGTGGTGGGGTATAGTTCGGATTATGTCGGCCATCTTCGTCATTTCTCGGCTCAGGCGGAAGCTTCTTCTAGCCTGGCGTTTCTAACCTTACCTTACCTTCGTTACTTTGTGAGATTTATGCTAATACGTTCTGTTCATCCGCCCCCCCCCTTCTTTAGTTCTTGGACTACTAAAATTTGAGTTATTAGAATATAAATTATTCTTACAATTCAGAAGCCGTTTCAGTTGGGAGTTTATTTTAATTAACTGAAAGATTTCGCATTAGCTAATCACGGTGGTATTGTGTTACCAGTATGCAGATTTCTCTATTGTAAAACTTCACGTGGGAAATCTGCTTAGTTTACGCAGCCCCTGCGTGACGGACTTTCAGTATGTATCTCTTTATTATTCAGCTCATTACTACCCAAGATCAAAAGCCTGCCTTCTAAATCTACAAAACATATGTTTCACACCTATCCTATAAAGACAGATATAAATATTCCAAAGAGATATAAACACAGCAATCCTTCATTACACTCCCTGAGAGTATCACAACACTGTAAATAGACGAGGAGGTGATAACATATGGTTATTGTGTTACTCTTGTTGACATATGATTGTTGTGTTACTTTCGTTAACATATGATTCTTGTGGGTACATTATTAGCAGATTTCCCTTGAGGGAAATCAGCTATTGAGGTTGTACTCATGACGGAATTTTCGAGATTTTTCTTCAAATGTCCATCGATCCTACCTAGTAGATGACGAAAATGAGGTCCGTTCAAAACTGTATATATATATATATATATATATATATATATATATATATATTTGTCTGTTACCGCTCTAGCGGTCGCAATTTTTGTTTGATCGTTACCAAACTCGATATTTAGTCGTTTTATGTAAAAAGAAAGATCAAGTTCGTTAACGGCTGAAATCGGACCAGTGGGAAGTGGGAGGGGGAGGGGGGTTTAGAGGGGGGATTTTTGAATATTTAAAATATCTCCGTTATTATGATTCGGATTGAAAAATTGTATAAAACCAATCTTATTGAAAATTAAATTTACTATAAATATTGTTATATACATTTATTCTCTATTTCGAATATTAACCGAGATATTTGCACTTTTATGAAGTCTGTGAGGCGGATTAGGTCGGCCATTTTCGTAACCGCTCGGCTCAGGTTCTGTTCATCCGCCCCCCCCCTACTTTAGTTCTTGGACTTCTAAAATTTGAGTTATTAAAATATAAATTATTCTTACAATTCAGAAGCCGTTTCAGTTGGGAATTTATTTTAATTAACTGAAAGATTTCTCATTACCGTTTGTATTTAATCACGGTGGTGTTGTGTTACCAGTATGCAGATTTCTCTATTGTAAAACTTCACATGGGAAATCTGCTTAGCTTACGCAGCCCCTGCGTGACGGACTTTTATTACTTTACGAATTGTTTTCTGTTGTTTACATTTAGAATTAAAATGAATAACCAAGTAATTTTCATGTTATTAATATGTATATTTATTTATTAAATTAACAACAATAAAAGGTATTTTGCACGAGAGTGCAGGCTATGAAAGCAAATAAGACGTGCACTTGAGAAAAAAAAACCTGAAAATGAAAAGGACGACACAAGAGCTCAACTTAAAGATGCTGCAGACAATCCGAGTACACAGAATACCAATCAGCTTTTAGCAGCTTCGCTGGCTCAGTAACAACCCTTAACCTAACCTCTACTAGCTGCCACCTGGTCTCAGTGACAGTGTTGCCAGAAACTATTTATACTAAAACAATTGGTCTAATTTTAAAGTTGGTACACTGCAAGCAACCTCATAATAACCTTTCAGTTAGAGTGTGAAAATTAATATCGTACCCTCCCAGTTGTACGTACGAGTAGTTCCCGTTCTTTTGTGTGAACTCTGCTTCAATTTGTTATTTATTATTCATACGGGGCTCAGGTTAGCCATGCGAGTTAACGCGTTGACCTTTATCTCACATGGTAAACCTAGAGTGGCGAGTTGGATTCTTGCCTGGGCAAAGGAAATTATTTAGTGACGAAATTCATTAAATAACGTCCTAAATCCCACCCTGGCTAGAAAAGGGTGGTAACCCGTAGATAACCCGCCCGATTAGACTAAGTTGCAAAAAGTGGAAGTTAATAAATAATTATTATTCATCCAAAGACTTATCCTTTTGTGTTGTTTATTCTTTACTTTTCGACAGCCTATTTTTTTTTATTATATTATAGTTGACTCATTACATTCAATTTTTTGTTATTGTACGTTATAAAAACCCGTACATTAAAAGTTTATAAAGTGATAGAGTACAAAAACACTTCAAGAATAAAGGAGTCAGAAGTTAACTGAACCTAATAAGGAAAGTTTATGAATCAAAATACGTTCGCTGAGTTATTTGTGTAACTCTTTTATTGGGCAAAAATATTGTTGAATATCAGAAGTTTAATGTTTTAATTAAGAAGTTTTTTAAACTTTGAATATTTTACGGCAGGAAAGTGTTGAAGGGACAGAGAAATGACAGCAACTCCAAAGTGTTTGTGTTTAACTCTTTGAATTCCTACTTATAATTGAGTCTGTGAGAAGAAAATCCGTTTTAGATCATTCTAATTCCATTCAGACTTCTCTTCTTTAAAATCACATTTCTCAATCTGAAGATTCCTTCTGAATATTTTCAATATTTACCTAAAAAAAGGACTTCACCATCCTCTTATCATATTCTGCCGTTGAAGTTCATAACTAAGTTTCTATCTGTTTTCTGTTAGGGGATAAACGTTTATATTGTTACGTATTTATTACAATACCAGTAAGGAGCGTTGTTAATGACAATTCTTTTGGATTGCAAAATTAAACACACACAAGTTTCACAGTTTTTATAACTGCACAATTTATTTACAATACTCTACACACTTGGTTAATTGTTCTTAATTACTACTCACGGTATGCACTGATAGCGTCACTGTTCTTCAATGAATCACAGTCCAATAATTCACCCAAGGTCACTAAAATTCATAAAAAGACGGCACTGCACTGTACTTTAACACGGCACTAAACTGTTAGTTACAGTGACGGCACGACACTGTTCTTCGCATAAAAACACTTTACCGCACTGTACTAAGTCGCACTGTAGCACTGATGTGAACACCAAGACAGGTGAGAATAAACTGACTAGCTCGCGGCTGGCCGGTTCTATATATAGGTCGTCGGCATACATCAAAGGGGAATTGGCTGGACCCTTCGACGTCTGGTCTGGAATCCTGTATAATCACTTCAGCAAGGGATCTCACTCCTGGTTTAGACCATAGGTTGCATTGGTGGATTCAACACCGCAGCCACCGTGGCATCCCGGAAATGCTGTATAATCGCTTCAGCAAGGGATCTCACTCCTGGTTTAGACCATAGGTTGCATCCGTGGGTCCACCACCTTAGCCGAGGTCGCATCCCGGAAATGCTGTATAATCGCACAAGGGATCTCACTCCTGGTTTAGACCATAGGTTGCATTGGTGGATTCAACACCGCAGCCACCGTGGCATCCCGGAAATGCTGTATAATCGCTTCAACAAGGGATCTCACTCCTGGTTTAGACCATAGGTTGCATCCGTGGGTCCACCACCTTAGCCAAGGTGGCATCCCGGAAATGCTGTATAATCGCTTCAGCAAGGGATCTCACCCCTGGTTTAGACCATAGGTTGCATCCGTGGGTCTACCACCTTAGCCAAGGTGGCATCCCGGAAATGATGTATAATCGCACAAGGGATCTCACTCCTGGTTTAGACCATAGGTTGCATTGGTGGGTTCAACACCTTAGCCAAGGTCGCATCCCGGAAATGTTGTATAATCGCACAAGGGATCTCACTCCTGGTTTAGACCATAGGTTGCATTGGTGGATTCAACACCGCAGCCACTGTGGCATCCCGGAAATGCTGTATAATCGTTTCAGCCACCGTGGCGGCTGCGGTGTTGAACCCACCAATGCAACCTATGGTCTAAACCAGGAGTGAGATCCCTTGCTGAAGTGATTATACAGCATTTCCGGGATGCCACGATGGCTGAGGTGGTGGACCCACCAATGCAACCTATAGTGCAATCAAGAAGTTAAATCTCCTGACTGATTTTAATATACACCATATATCGGTTCCAAAAGAACTTTTACAGGACAAATATATGCTGTTCGAGATACGATCATGCTAGAAGAGTAAAACAGACGTCATTTCACTAAAATTATTTGAATTAAAAATGTTTTTTGTTTCTCAAAAACATCATAATTTAAACAAAAGTATACTAATTTTAGTAACTTTAAGTAAAACATATAGAACTAAAAGCGGTTATGACACAAAAAGTCAGTTTTTAAATTCAAAACATTTTAACCCTTGAAGATAATCCTATAATATTTTAGCCGAAATCGTTTAATTGAAGACTTCTCTCATTAATGATTATTATTTATTCATAGCTAAGGAAATCTTCGTTCACGGAACCCTTCAGTGACAGAAATATTGACTTATTATGATTTTGTATTCTGTTGTGAAGAATTCAAGACTATATATTTTCAAGGTGATCTTTACATTTTGGAGGCAATTTTCTTATCATTCTGTCGACTGGGAGAGAGGTCTATGGGGTGGAATTCCTTTCATATTTGTTGGCTGGTGAAGTTGTTGAGGAGGGTTTAATTCCTTTTATCCCAGCAAAAGGAGTTTCTCCTTCAAGACTCCTCAAGAAATGTATTCTTAGATCTTTTGGGCCAATTTTATCTGGCGCCACATTTAATTAGTCCGAAAATAAGCTCATCTTATTTTTTTTTTAATTTAACAATGAACGGCTAACATAAACATATTTTAAGAAAATGGTAACCCAAAAGAGTTGAAAATCAGAAAGAATATTCTTTTTCGGGATATTTTTTTATTTACTAATGGTCTAGCATAGATAAATTAATAGAAAACCTGTTTTTCTACATCTAGTTTTAGCAGATTTCCCTTAAGAAACAAATAATAAATAAGACATACATAACATAAGTGCATTTTGTTTCTTTGGTTTGTGTTGGTTTGTTTCTTTGGTGTGTGTTTGGTTGTTTATTTGTTACCTTTTCACGCATAAACGGCTGAACCGAATTTTATGAAACTTAGTATGAATATTAGTAATAACTCAACTTAGACTTTAGGCTATATTAATTTTCTCTGAGACGAACAGGAGTGGGGGTTATAAGGGAGGCCTGAAATAAAAATTCGCGATATTTCATCTTCTATTTGTTTTTCGGGAATTGTGCATATAACAAAAACTGTTTACTTTTTTAATTAAATTAACTTTTGTTTTATTTATTTTTTTGTACAATAAGGTATGAAGCAAGTAATTTGCGTAGAAATATTGATATGCTCAACATTTCATTCCAATATGAACTACCCGGTAACTCACCTGGAAAAGTTAATTCAAATCCATGTTAAAATTTTTTCCTTAATAATTCAAAACAATGTTATTTTTTAACGCCAGTAACAGTTTGCACCAAATAAAGTATACTGCCCCCCCCCCCTTCTCTTATCTCAAGCATTTATTCACGAGAAACGCCGGTTTTCTCTAAGTGTATTTAATACATTATTTAATTAAAACGTGAAAAATATTTGAAACCGGATAAGACATTGGGAAGATAAAATACGTTTTACGATTATGAATTATATGGTCCATTACGTTATAAAAAAAAATTACATGCACAGGAGACGGGAAATATAAAAACATTGAGGACAGTGAAGTCTTAAATAACAAATAATATTATTAACAAATCCACAGCAACGACGGGTATAAATTCTAAATACTGGAACGGGAAAATATCAAAATATTGTGGAAAGTAAAGCCTTGCCAAAAAAATACCATCTTCATTCAGTCTCAAATGAGTTCCCAGGCGAAGCCGGGTACCTTAGATAGTATATATATATATATATATATATATATATATATATATATATATATATATTTAGGCCTGGTGGTGTTCTATTAAATACCCCCATCAGACCAAAAATATATGGTCTATATGGGAAAATATGTCCCTTGGGGTAAGGCGTTGGAGTGTCCTCTTGATCATCAGTTTTAAGACACTTTTGGAAAGGGCTTAAAAACTGAAGAAGTTCGTAGCTAATCCTAAAAGCCTAATTTTACTTCGGAGCGTGTTTCTCGATATCTCTCTTACAGGAGTTTTACTAGTTAGTTCTTGTGCAATCAAAATATTTTACCAGTTCTTATATTTTAATAGATGTAGGAAATCCTACTCACTTATTCCTCCAAATTTAATTTTCATTAATTACTTTTTCTAAAAATATGCTTCACATGATTATATTCCGTAATTGTAAATTCTAAGATATATAAAAAAGTCCGTCACGCAGGGGTTGGGTAAACTAAGCTGATTTCTCACGTGAAGTATTACAATAGAGAAATCTGCATGCTAGTAACAGTAGTAGTAACGAGTCTCTGAACCAATTTTACGAAAGCCGTATAGTTTCAGAAACGGCAGAACTAGCTTTAGGATACTCACGAATAGAGCCGACATTAGCCGATCTCATCTCGCCCGTTATCCGCACACACAATAAAAATGCAAATATCTCGGTTAATAATCAAGATAGAGTAAAAAAGTACATGGCAAACATTATTGAAACTTACATTTACATTAAGATCGATTCTATACTATTTTTCGATCCCACCTCCCATAGTAATGGAGATATCTTGAATTCCCCCCTCTAAACCCCCTCACACTGGTTTCAGCCGTTAACGAACTTGATCTTTTTTTTTAGATAAAACGATTATATACTGAGTTTGGTGACGATTAAACAAAAATTGTGACCACTAAAGTGTTCATAGACATATATAGTTTTGAACGGATCTCATTTTCGTCATCGATGGACATTTGAAGAAATATTTCGAAAATCCCGTCATGAGTACAACCTCAATAGCTGATTTCCCTTAAGGGAAATCAGCTATTGAGGTTGTGCTCACGACGAAATTTTCCAAATTTTTCTCCAAATGTCCATCGATCCTACCTCGTAGATGACGAAAAATGAGAGGTCCGTTCAAAACTGTATATATATATATATTTCTGTTACCGCGGAGATATTTCTGTATATATATATATATATATATATATATATATATATATATATATATATATATATATTTCTGTAACAAAACCCAGAGATGACGAAAAACAAGGTCCGTTCAAAACTGTATATATATATATATATATATATATATATATATATATATATATATATTTGTCTGTTCCTTCTCTAGCGGTCGCAATTTTTGATTAATCGTTACCAAACTCGATATTTAGTCGTTTTATGTAAAAAGAAAGATCAAGTTCGTTAACGGCTGAAATCGGGCCAGTGGAAGGAGGGGTTTAGAGGGTAGGATTTTCGAAAATTCGAATTTCTCCGTTACTATAAGTCGGATCGAAAAATTGTAAAGAATCAATCTTATTGCATATTACATTTACTATAAATATTGTTATATACATTTATTCTCTATCTTGAATATTAACTGAGATATTTGCATTTTTATTAAATTGACGGCTAACGGACGAGAGTGACTTTCCCGCCAAAAGCTCGTTCGGCCGTTTCCTTGATTGCTCGGCTCTCGTTTAATTTATCTATTGTAAACCTTCACGTGGGAAATCTGCTTAGTTTACGCAGCCCCTGCGTGACGGACTTTTTTTGTCAATCATGGGCTTGCCTACATTGGAGTTCGGGAAGCCCAGAAATTTTTGGATTACCTTTCAAACTCTAAACTCTTCATACATTTCTCTCTAAAAAAGAGAGGTGAGTTTGAAAAACGGTGCTTTCAGAACGTTAGGATTAAAGATCCTTATCCATAATGGGACTGGCTACGAAGATACAAATCAATACACAGAGATTTAAAAAAAGTCCGTCACGCAGGGGCTGCGTAAACTAAGCAGATTTCCCACGTGAAGTTTTTCAATAGAGAAATCTGCCTAATAACAACTGTAGTAGTAAGAAACCTCTAAACCTAAAACATTATTTAGGGCGTAATAACCCAGTAGTTTCTAGCCCCAAAAAACAGTTCACCTAACCTCTAAACCTATTCACGAGGGTCGAATAATTATGGAAACGGCCACCAGAGCTCTCGGCGAAAGTCCGAACATAGCCTACTGGCGACCACACGCAGAATACAAATGCAAATATCTCGGTTACTATTACAAGATACAGAATAAATGTATAGAACAATATTTATAGTAAATGTAATTTGCAATAAGATTGATTCTGTACAATTTTTCGATCGGACGAATAGTAACGGAGATATTTCGAATTTTCGAAAATCCTCCCCTCTAAACCCCCCCCCTCCCCGTGGTCCGATTTCAGCCGTTAACGAACTTGATCTTTCTTTCTACATAAAACCACTAAATATCGAGATTGGTAACGATCAAACAAACATTGCGACCGCTAGAGCGGTAACAGACAAATATATAGATAGATATATATATATATATATATATATATATATATATATATATATATACATACAGTTTTGAACGGACCTCATTTTCGTCATCTACGGGCTAGGATCGATGGACATTTGAAGAAAAAATTCGAAAATTCCGTCATGAGTACAACCTCAATAGCTGATTTCCCTTAAGGGAAATATGCTAAAATGGTCGAGACCACTAATAGAATGTTTTTCATTCCGCAAAACCCTTTCTGGAGTCCAAACCATCATCAGTGATCATTAGACAAATTGAGATCATAAGAACTATGAGGACTATAAGAACTCTCTCACTATCACAAACACAGTAAGCATCCTCTCACAACTGAACTAGAAAATAAATAAACAAATACTCTCATAAATATAAAAATAATAAAATTAAATGAATGCCATAAAATGTTATCAACGTTTTTGCGAATAAATAGATGACACATTTAATTGTATTCCTGGATAGTTCTATTTACTGTTAATGTTTTATTTTTCATTTCAGTTTAATTTTCATAATCTTATTTACATCTTTTAATATGTATATATATTATTATATAAAACATTGTTAAAAGTTTTGACAAAATTCTCATATAATGCAAATATGCATGGAATGTGCAGAAAATAAAACTCCTCCACATAGGGTTGTAGAGGAAATACGTAACAAAATATTTCTTATAACATTGTGTACAATCTTAAGATGAGAGGAGAGAACTCTACAATTTTCTTTTTCTCTAGGAGAAGCTGCTTTTTTTTTCTTTTTTTCTGAAACTTCATTGTTTGCTCAAACAAGTTTGAACGATAGTTTAGCAGTAATTTAGCTGTCTTAATTTTTAACTAATTAAATCTCGAACCTCTTGTTTTAAACTAATATTTGTCGTTCATGTACTCAAGTTAACTGAGTTTCCCTTAATTAAAGATAAAAAAAAGTTTATACTCTTAACTATTCCACTGCAATAGATAAACTTCTATCTGACACAATTTAGTCTGGATGGGAATCAACTCGAACCAGTCTGAACAAGGCTGAAATTGGTATATAATTAAGTTTTGAAATAAACTTTTATTGACGTGGCTGTAGGTACAAGTTGTTTAATATATGTGGCATCCGAGAAAATAGTATTACAAATGAGTTGAAAAGCTTTATTGCAGGACTATGAGACGCATTTTCAAGTTGTTAAGATATCTTAACAAAAGTCCGTCACGCAGGGGCTGCGTAAACTAAGCAGATTTCCCAGGTGAAGTTTTACAATAGAGAAATCTGCCTAATAACAACAGTAGTAGTAAGGAATCCTAAACCTATTCACGAGGGACGAATAGTTACGGAAACGGCCGCACTAGCTCTCGGCGTAAAGTCCCGACCATAGCCGACTCCTGACGACCACACACACAATACAAATGCATATATCTCGGTTAATATTAAAGATAGAGAATAAATGTACAGTGCAATATTTATAGTAAATTTAATGTGCAATAAGATTGAGTTTATACAATGTTTCGATCCGACGCATAATATCGGATATATTTTGAATTTTCAAAAGATCCCCCTTTAAACCCCCCCTCCCACTGGTTCGATTTCAGTCATGACATCGACGAACTTGATCTTCCTTTTTTTCTAAAAACGCTTAAATATGAAGTTTGGTAGCGATCAAACAAAAATTGCGACCGCTAAAGCGTTAAAAGACAAATATATATATATATATATATATATATATATATATATAATTTTGAACGGACCTCATTTTCGTCATCTCCTAGGTAGAATCGACGGACATTTGAGGAAATTTTTCAAAACTCGCTTCTCTATATAAGCTTTTACAACTCGCCCGACAGTTTAGTTTTGTTCTCAGTCTTCTTGGGATCATCAGTGCGTTCAACAATATTATTAAGCGACAGTCCACGGAAAGTTAATGTTTGGAATTATTCATGTCCTAAATATTCCGAATTGCTAAGATAACACTTGGTTAGAAAACTGAAACTAAACTTCGTAATGGGGTATGTAATATAGCCAAGAAATATAACAATAAAATACAAAAAAAAATTAGTTGAATTAACGATAAAGTAACTAAATCAGAATCTAAATGCAGTGTATATGAAATTATCTATAACACCTGCAATGGAACTTATATTGGTGAACCCTCGCAGCTGCTGAATAAAAGGTTAAAGCAACACGTAAAAAGTATAGACAATAATGAAAATAGAACTGCTTCCACGGATCATTCTATCTCCAGGAAACACACCTTCAATTTTGAAAAAAGTTCCAATAATTGATAAAGAAATAAATAATACTAAACGGAAAATTATAGAGAACATTCACATAATAAAAAATAGAAAAAGGTCAGAAAACAAAAAAAAAACAGAAATCAAATACCTCAATCATATATTCTATAAACTTTTATAATAAATTAATCGAATTTAAATTATGACGCAGAATAATCGAGTTCAAGATTGGCTTGTAAATAATCGATTTGTAGTCAGCTGACTTAACCTACCTCGGGAACCTCTCAGTATCATCTACCTCCTCTGTGAGGACAGTCGCAACGTAATGTAAAAGGGAAACGAGCACTTCAGAAATCAAATATCTCAATCATACATTCTATAACATCTTATCTTACTTTAAATTATGACGCGAAATAATCGAGTTCAAGATTGACTTGTAAATAATCAATTTGTAGTCAGCTGACTTAACCTACCTCAGGAACCTCTCAGTATCATCAAGGTAAGTATAAGATAATGTAGGGCCATTTGACGAATAGCTAATGAGAATGCAGCTAGCCTGCTACGTCACTCAGAACCAAACCCCGGGCCGATCCAGCTTAAATACGATCAATATAAGCTGTTTTCTGATTTATTTGGTGAATACAAAATTAATAAAATGGTATAGGTCAGTAAATGATACAAATTGCTTTAGTTGAATATATTTTACTTGAAATAAGCCATGTACAAATTAAATTCCATTAAAAATAAATACACAATAGTTTCTTAAAATTAAGATATGCTCCTTTACATTTAAAAATCGTAATTTTTCTACATAATCAACACAATACAGAGAAAAACTTTACTATAATAGGATGAAATGTTCAAAACATGAAAACAGTAATGCCTAATATTATACAAAGAAATTAAAGTTAATAACATTGAACTTGTAGATGACCCGTCCTAATTAGCCTCAGTTGCAAAAAGTGGACGTTAAATAAATAATAATTATAATAACATTGAACTAACCAAGCAAGAAATTAAGATACCAGTTACTAGAATATAAGTTAGTAAATTATTTTAAACATCAGTTAGTTCACTCAGGTATAAGGTTTTTAAAGGCTATCATTGGCATGTAATCCTTTTTGTCCCAAAAAGATGCATATATTTCGAGTAGCAGAGATGCCTCGGTTCCAGTTGGATCCTTGTGAAGAGAATGGCACTGATGTTGGAGCCTATGCATTGAAGTCCCATAGAATAAATAACTGTAAAAGAAACATGTAATAACATTACAAATGGACCATGGGAAATAAATTCCTGTACATCACTATAGAAAACACTACATAAAAATAATTTTTTCTGTAAGCGTTGAATAATGGTAACACTACTAAACTGAAATGAGTGAAGAAAGTGAAACATTTTGCAATAGAGTGAAGAAAGTAATTGCCTTCTTAATTAGTAATAAGTATAAATTAAAAAATAATTTGAAGTTGGAAATTAAATGCTTTTAAATGTTTCTTAACATTGTAAGAATTTATTTTAACAAAATAAATTGAAATGTGAATGAATTATTGGTGGAAATAATCAATATATTTTAAAATTTAAATTTAATAATAATTACCTTCCTTGTTTATAACCTGCACTTGTTTATAGCTGCACTACTTCACAATCATCACTAGTTGTTTTATAACTATGCTTATAACCTTTCACAACCATGCTTATAACCTACCAACAACATACCATAATCTTCACAACATCCTAATTTTGTTCATATTCTGGTTAGATCTGATCATGTATTACACGATTACAGAAAAAATTTAATATTACACTCGTGACGAAAGTAGAATTTACAACTCTCGTGAAATTACCACACTCGCTTCGCTCGTGTGGGTAAACGTTTCACTCGAGTTGTAAAATGATCTACTTTCGTCACTTGTATAATAAATAACTATTGTTACTTAGATTTAAAAACTTATCATTTTAAAAGTTGTCTCTGGCATGTAATCCTTCTTGTCCTAAAAAGATGCTTATATTTCGAGTCACAGTGATGCCTCGGTTCCAGTTGGATCCTTGTGAAGAGAATGGCACTGACGTTAGATCCTATGCATTGAAGTCCCATAGAATAAATAACTGTGAAAGAAACATGTAATAACATTACTAATGGACCATAGGAAATAACTTCCTATAGTGCTCTATAGGATACACTACAAGAAAATAATTCTTTTTCTTACATTTTAAATCTTACCTTTTTAATAGTTGTCATTGGCATGTAGTCTTCTTCTGCATTAGCTGAAAGTCACTTTCCTTCATTTTGGGAGAAATCTCATTAATGTGACAGAGGGCACGTTTACACATTTTCACTCCGTCATTGTCGAGATAGTTTCACTTTTTGAGTCAGAAGTAAATGTTTGTTTACTTAAGGACGACACCGGAAAATTCAGGTGGGGCACAGCTTCATCTTTTAATTTCAATCTATTAGGAACATAGCCTAACAATTCTGCTTGTAAATTCCTTTCATAATCACTGTCGCTGAAATGTTCTGAACAAACCCGTGAAATATCAGGATTAAAGTCTCCTCGTCTGCGCAGGACTGCCCACTGTTTCTTAATTTCTAAGTTCTTCGGGAACCGGTGATAAGATACAAACTTGCCTCATTTCCTAGGGTTGTTGGAACGTGTTGCTACAGGACAATCACTCGGAATTTTGGAAAAAAAAATAAGTTATAACACTAAAAAATAAAACAATTCACATAAAGACAGCGATGCTCACGATGTAAACAAAGCTAAAAGTGGAATTTCATTACGTCATGAGCCAAAGTCGCAAAAAAGCTACGGTCTGCGCACCTGCCGAATGGCACCCCCCTATGAGGTATCATCTACCTCTACCGTGAGGGCAGTCAAACGTAGTCGCAACGTAATGTAATAAAAGTCCGTCACGCAGGGGCTGCGAAAACTAAGCAGATTTCGCATGTGAAATTTTACAATAGAGAAATCTCCATACTGGTAACCACAACACCACCGTGATTAAATACAAACGGTAATGAGAAATCTTTCAGTTAATTAAAATAAATTCCCTACTGAAAAGGCTTCTGAATTGTAAGAATAATTTATATTTTAATAACTCAAATTTTAGTTGTCCAAGAACTAAAGAAGGAGCGGGGGCGCGGATGAACAGAACGTATTTGCATAAATCTCACAAAGTAACGAAGGTAAGGTAAGGTTAGAAACGACAGGTAAGGTTAGAAGAAGCTTCCACCTGAGCCGAGCAATGACGGAAATGGCCGACCTAATCCGAACTATACCCGACCACAGACTTCATAAAAATGAACATATCTCGGTTAATATTCAAGATAGAGAATAAATATATATAACAATATTTATAGTAAATTTAATGTGCAATAAGATTGGTCATATACAATTTTTCGTTCCGATGCATAATAACGGAGATATTTTGAATTTTCAAAATCCCTCCTCTAAACCCCCCCCTCCCTCTAGTCCGATTTCAGCCATTAACAAACTTGATCTGTCATTTTACATGAAACGGTTAAATATCGAGTTTCGTAATGATCAAACAAAAATTGCGACCGCTAGAGCGTTAACAGACAAATATATATATCTATATATATATATATATATATATATATATATATATATATATATATATATAATTTTGAACGGACCTCATTTTCGTCATCTCCTGGGTAGGATCGATGGACATTTGAAGAAAATTTTCGAAAATCGCGTCATGAGTACGACCTCAATAGCTGATTTCCCTTAAGGGAAATCTGCTAAAAGGGAAACGAGCACTTCAGAAATGTAAGTAGCAATTTATAATTAGATTTAATAAATATATCATAGACATAGGCACATACTAATACAATATATAGCAAAAGAATTAATTATTAAGGGATGTTTTAATTTAATGTTATTAATAGTTTTAGTTTTAAAAGTGATAGTCCCTGAAGAGGCGGCAAATAAGCCACGAAACATGTAGAGCAGTTTAAAATATATATATATATATATAAGCCCAAATAATATTGAGTCCAGAATAAGAAGTATATATATGTAATGTATTTTCGTTAGAAAGTTCAAATAACTAGTTGAGTATCTTTTTGCAATACGCATATAAATATTTATTATTGATTTGGTTAATAGAACGAAAGGGAGACTATTCCTGTTTATATTACGTTATTCTGGATAATTGCAAAAGTACATATTATTAAGCGACAGTCCAGGGAAAGTTTATCAATGTTTGAAATTATTCACGCCCTAAATATTCCGAACTGCTAAGATAACACTTGGTTTGTTGCCAGTCGGTGTAATGTATGTCCTATTCTAAGCCGCACAGTTCAAAGAATTACACAGAAATACACAGAAATATCTCTTAATTTCAAATAACCCATATCTCATTCCCACTTCATTAGCTCTGAAATTTGTCTCGTACTTCTATTTGATATATAGAAAAGTGTGTTGCTGTCCCCAAATATCTTAAATCCCATAAACGATTGATCTCACTTTAATTTTCAATATTTCTTTTTGGGTCCTGTGTCATTCATTTAGACATCAAGGAGCAAAAACTCGTGTGCCTTATTACACATAAATTCATCATGCATAGGTATTATCTAAGCGCTGCTGAAATAGTTATTTTCATCACTAGCACGCAAAGTGTATCTTTTCTGTACGAGGTCGAGTTTCATGTACGAGGCGAAGCCGAGTTCGGGAATAAGACCGAGTACAGAAAAGATACTTTGCGTACGTATGTTGAAAATGACTTTTCATTATACTGTACCTATTCTTAAAAGGAAATAAGGTAAATATTTTAATATTTTTATTCTTATAAAAAAATCAGAAGATAAAGAAATGAATTCTAAAATATGAAACATATGTTTATTAAACTGCAAAGGTTATTCAACAGATAAATAGAATAGGCAATAGACCAATAATTTAAAATTAATATTTATTGTGCAATTTTTATTGTTACTTATATTAATACCTTTTTGCGGTATTGATTGCTTAATTATTGACAAATTTTTGTTCGTTGTGCATTCTATGAATGAATGATAGTATAATGAGGAATATTCCAATAACAGCTGTTACTTTTCTGTACTAGTAAAGAAAAGTATCACTTTGCGTACTCAAACGATACACTGAAAACACATGTTATTTTAACAGTATAATGAAAAAAATATTTATATCATAAATCTAATTTATTTAAATTCCATAGATGATTGAATAAAAAATATCACATTCAGTTTTAACTTTTCTTCTGAGGCCTAATAAAAAAAAAGTCCGTCACGCAGGGGCTGCGTAAACTAAGCAGATTTCCCTCGTGAAGTTTAGTAATAGATAAATCTACATACTGGTAACAGAACACGACTAAAACAAACGACTATATGAAATCTTTCCCCTTCCGGTAGGAAACGTTTAAAATGTAAGCGAACAGGTCAGCAGAACAGGAAAGTAAAACAATTACTGAAATATATCAGAATATAACATATTAAGTTTATTAAGAAATATTTACTGTATCTAGTACTGTAATTAATAATGAGTCAGAATAATTGTTATCTCAATCAATCAAATTTTATTAGTCTAAGACCGTGGAGGGGGGGGGGGGGGTCACCAGAACATATTTGCATGTATCTCGTATGATAAAGGTTTCTTGAATACAATATTTGATATTTCAGCTTCGAATAATGAGGTTTATTATATAACTGAGAATTCTCTATGTAACATGAGTAGAAATGGGGGTTTGCTGATGGCTGAAAACTGAAAAATGCAAATATCATGGTTAATATACAAGATACAGAATAAATGTATATAGCAATAATTATAGTACATTTAATTTGCAAATCTCCCCCTCCCCGTTGTCCGATTTCAGCCATTAACGAAATTGATCTTTCTTTTTTCATAAAACGACTAAATATAATATGTTTGGTAACGATCAAACAAAAATTGCGACCACTAGAGCGGTATAAGACAAATGTATATGTGTGTGTGTATATATATATATATATATATACACACACATACAGTTTTGAACGGACCTCATTTTCGTCATCTCCTGGGTAGGATCGATGGACAGTTGAAGAATTATTTCGAAAATTGCGTCATGACGATACGTACGACCTCAATAGCTGATTTCCCTTAAGGGAAATCTGCTAATACTATGTATGTTTTTTTAATCCATGAGTAGAAATGAGAGACGTCGTTCAAAATCTTTAGTTAAAAAGAAAATTCTAATCTATTTTGGCAAAGAGAATATCTTGTTCCGTCTTGTCTCTGTTTACCAAAAATAAGTAATATCATTGACAAATGGAAAATAAATTCCCATACTCCAAGGGTATAGCAGTAAATAATAAAGTCCGTCACGCAGGGTCTGCGTAA
Source organism: Riptortus pedestris (assembly GCA_019009955.1). Lineage (NCBI taxonomy): Eukaryota > Metazoa > Arthropoda > Insecta > Hemiptera > Alydidae > Riptortus > Riptortus pedestris. Next base: position 11,318,349 of record CM032228.1, read on the forward strand.
ACTAAGCAGATTTCCCTCGTGAAGTTTAGTAATAGATAAATCTGCATACTGGTAACACAACACCACCGTGAATAAATACAAACGGAAATAAGAAATGGTTCATCCAATTTCAATAACCTGCCGACAGGAAGCGTTAGGTTAGAAATGTAAACAAACGGGTCTGCCCGCCTCACATCGGAAAGAAAAACTATTACTGAAATATATCAGAATATAACATATTAATTTTATTGAGAACTATTTACTATATCGAGTAATGTAATTAATAATGAGTCAGAATAATTGCTATCCCTATCAATCAAATTTTAGAAATCGAAAACCTTAAGACCGATGGGGGGATCTCCAGGACATATTTGCATGTATCTCGTTTAATAAAGGTATCTTGAGTACAATTCTTGGTATTTAAACTTCGAATAATGTGATTTATTATGTAGTTGAGTATTGTTTATGTAACATGAGTAGAAGTGGCGGCTGAAAACTGAGAAATGCCAATATCTCGGTTAATATTGAAGATAGTGAATTAATGTATATAACAATATTTGTAGTACATTTAATTTACAATAAGATTTGTTCTATACAAGTTTTCGATCCGATCTATTGTAACGGAGATATTTTGAATTTTCGAAAATCCTCCCCTCTAAACCCCCCCCCTCCCCCTGGACCGATTTCAACCGTTAACGAACTTGATCTTTCTTTTTACATAAAACGACTAAATATCGAGTTTGGTACCCATTAAACAATAATTGCGACCGCTAGAGCGGTCACAGACAAATATATATATATATATATATATATATATATATATATATATATATATATACAGTTTTGAACGGACCTCATTTTCGTCATCTCCTGGGTAGGTTCGATGGACATTTGAAGAAAAATTTCGAAAATCGCGTCAGGAGTACTCAATAGCTGATTTCCGTTAAGGGAAACCTGCTAAAAATTATAAAAATCTTATTTCAACATTATTAAGTGCAGTTACGCCTAATTTATTTAGATGAGCTCTTCTGACACGTTATAATTTTCAATGTATCATTTATTATATTGGTAAAAATACATTTTTAGAATAAAGAAACGCATATAAAGTTGTGGGAAAATAAGACGAAAATAAAACCTTTATTGTTAGCATAGGGACTTTATTAATGTGGAAATACAATCATTCGTCACTATGAGCCATCTATTTATTACACTGTCAATTTATTTACTGTACTCAGCGGCTTTGTGAGAGATTTACATTCCCAGCTATTGAGGTCGTGCTCATGACGCGATTTTCGAAAAAATTCTTCAAATGTCCATCGATCCTACCAAGGAGATGACGTAAATGAGATCTGTTCAAAATAATATATATATATATATATATATATATATATATATATATATATATATATATATATATATATATATTTCTGTTATCGCTCTAGCGGTCGCAATTTTTGTTTATTCGTTACCAAACTCCATATTTAATCGTTTTATGTAAAAAGAAAGATCACGTTCGTTAATGGCTGAAATCGAACCACTTGGAGGGGGGCTAGATTTTCAAAAATTCGAAATATCTCCGTTACTAAAACCAATCATATTGCAAATTGAATGATCTATAAATATTGTTCTATACATATTTTCCGTATCTTGAATATTAACCGAGATATTTGGAAATTATAGTTTTCAGCCTTCAGCAAACCCCCACTTCTACTCATGTTAAATAAACAATACTCTGGAATGTAATAAACCACAATATTCGACCCCCCAAATACCAAATATTGTTTTCATGAGACCTTTATTATACGACAAACATGCAAATATGTTCTGTTGACCTTCCCCCAGTCTTAAGTTTTTGAACTACTTAAATTTGATTGATTGAGATAAAAGTTATTCTGATTCATTATAAATTACTGTACTAGATATAGTAAATAGTTTTCAATCAAATTAATAGATTATATTCTGATATATTACAGTAATTGTTTTTCTTTCCTTTGAGAAGTTGGAACACCTGTTTGTTTATGTTTCAGGTGCTTCCCGTCTGGAGGTTTCTTATTATCGTTTGTATTTATTCACTTGATGTTGAATGACGGTGCTATTTTGTTATGTAGATTTATCTGTTGTTAAACTTCACGAGGGAAATTTGCTTAGTTTATGCAGCCCCTGCGTGAAGGACTTTTTTCCTTATTTTAAGTTGTTACTAATTTTTACCGAATATCCTGTTAAACACCATTCTCCCAGAGTCCTGGATAACAACCTGAGTTCCTGTATAATCCGTGAATGATGCTCGGCTGGTTCAGCTCTTGTCAGAGGCCAATGCCTCTAATTAAGGTTATGTTTAACACGGCCCAACGTGTTTACACCGCCATCTTGTGTAGTTTTAATTGAATCATGGTTAATTAATGTACTATGAACATTTAGCTTGGCTATTCTCTCTAATTAATTGTAACCGAATTTGAATAACACTTGTTCGGTAGTTCCTTTTCTTTTTTACAAGCGTCTCCATGAATAATACGTAATAAGTCCAAGGACTTAACTATTATGACCAAGCTGAATCCTACACCAGCTTCAGTTTAGAACACATTGCTTATATATTACTGCACGACAAAACAAAATATCCAAAAAAAAACAGAATAATTCTCGTAGCACGTGCGCAAAACGAAAGGAAACGAAATATTATGATTTTTAATTTTATTGCTTACTTATATGCCAAAATATTAAAAGTCAGACACGCAGGGGCTGCGTAAACTAAACCCATTTCCCACATGAACTTTAATAATAAATAAAACTACATACTGCTAACGCAACACTACCGTGATTATTAGGTTATTTTTCTTTCCGACACTGGAAAGAAAAACAATAACTGAAACATATCAGAATAAAACATATTAATTTTATTGAAAACTATGTACTATACCTAGTACTGTAATTTATAATGAATCAGAATAAATTCTGTATCAAACAATCAAAATTAGTAGTCCCAGAATTTAAGACGCGGGGGGGGGGGGTCACTAGGACATTTTTGCATGCATCTCGTATAATAAAGGTCTCTGGATAACAATATTTGGTATTTAGGCTTCAAAAAATGTCGTTTATTGTATAACAGAGTATTGTTTACGTAACGCGAGTAGAAGCGGGGGTTTACTAAAGGCTAAAAACTGGAAAATGCCAATATCTCGGTTAATATTCAAGATAGAGAATAAATGTATATAATAATATTTATAGTACATTTAATTAGTAATAAGATTCACTCTCTAAAAAAAAAAAAATCAATTCTACTACTTCAGCCGCAGTAAGGAACCTAAGGCCTGATTCGATGCTTTATTTGATAGAATTGTCAAAGAATATAATTCGTCTGGCTGTTCTGATGAAGTTAAGAAAAATATTAAAAAAAAAGCGTAGGTTTGTTGTACCTGATATTCAAGAAAGTTGGAAAGTTCCAGTTCTGCTATTGCAGGTTTTCAGGGAAATTCTAAAGATTGGTTGAATGAAATAATAAACATTCCGATAAAGTTTTAGCAGATTTCCCTTAAGGGAAAGTAAATTTAATTTGCAATAAGATTGGTTCTATACAATTTTTCGATCCGGAGCATTATGCATAATAACGGAGATATTTTGAATTTTCGAAAATCCCCCCCCCTCTAACCCCCCCTCTCCCTCTAGTCCGATTTCAGCCATTAACGAACTTGATCTGTCTTTCTACATAAAATGATTAAATATCGAGTTGGTAACGATCAAACAAATATTGCGACCCCTAGAGCAGTAACAGACAAATATATATATATATATAGTTTTGAACGGACCTACCTCATTTTTGTCATCTACTGGGTAGGATCGATGGACATTTGTATTTCGAAAATTGTGTCTTGAGTACGACCTCAATAGCTGATTTCCCTTAGGGGAAATCTGCTAAAATGTGAGCGTTTGAGAGGAAAAGTAACCTCAGCGTGTAACAGGCAGATATCAGAAATATATATAAATTGTGACCAATGACAAAAAAGTTAACTTTATCGTATTATTGGGCAAATAATAGCAAAATTAATATAGAAGTATTTATCCACGCAATAAGAGAAACCTTATAGTTAAAAGCTAATTGGTTATTAGGATGATGTATAAATTATCAAAATTGTATTTAATTTTTCCGTTGCAGAATAATAAACCTCTGGAGCAGTGCACTGTAAACTACCCGAGGAAATAGAACGTGATAGAATGAGAAAATGTAAAATGTTTTCATATCTTGATCTAACATGGCTATTTATGAAGAATATAAAAACATATCAACAGAAGGATCAAAAAGGTCAAACACCTCCACTCTTAATACTTCTTTATTACAGGCAAAGTACTTTCGGGGCGAACCGTCCCATCATCAGTGCTGTGACGTGTTGTGACATTAGTAAACTCTTAATAAAGAAGTATTATGAGTGGAGGTGTTTGACCTTTTTGATCCTTCCGTTGATGATGGACCTCCACCAGCCAGCACAAATCCAGAGTGATGAAGCCAGACAAGCTACACCAGTAGTAAAAAACTTCCACAACAAGTAACAGCACTGAAGATGGGACGGTTCGCCCCGAAAGTACTTTGCCTGTAATAAAGAAGTTTTAAGAGTGGAGGTGTTTGACCTTTTTGATCCTTCCGTTGACGATGGACCTCCACCAGCCAACACAAATCCAGAGAGATAAAAACATATATTTAGTTGAGTAAAAAAGATACATTAATTTAAAAGCCCTTATTTGTGACCCAGAAGGTTACATCCTACAGAGAGATTCAGTGACTTTTTGGCACGTCTACTCTCAACAATGCAATTTTCCCAGTAAATTAATAAAACTAAGCATCTCATGTGCCAGTTTAAATGCGTTTCTTACATGCGGTTCTCCCGTTGAAAAAAATTCGAGATTAGAATTTGTAAATGAAGTCCCTGTGATTTCATAACTCCGTCTTAGTGATGCTATATATATTGATACGATACAATTTGGAATATAGTTTTATATACAGGAAAGGATAGGCCATATAGCAAATAGTATTAGGGTTATGGGAATATCTGTTTATAAATCTCAGTAGTGAGCGGCATTATCTTTTAGCAGATTTCCCTTCAGGGAAATCAGCTATTGAGGTTGTACTCATGACGCGATTTTCGAAATTTTTCTTCAAATGTTCATCGATCCTACCCAGACGAAAATGAGGTCCGTTCAAAACTGTATCTCTCTCTCTCTCTCTCTCTCTCTCTCTATATATATATATATATATATATATATATATATATATATATATATTTGTCTGTTACCGCTCTAGCGGTCGCAATTATTATTTAATCGTTACCAAACTCGATATTTAGTCGTTTTATGTAAAAAGAAAGATCAAGTTCGTTAACGGCTGAAATCGGACCAGTGGGAGGGGGGGTTTAGAGGAGAGGTTTTTTGAAAATTCGAAATATCTCCGCTACCATACGTCGGATCAAAACATTGTATAGAACCAATCTTATTGCAAATTAAATTTACTATAAATATTGTTCTATACATTTATTCTCTATCTTCAATATTAACCGAGATATTTGTATTGTGTATGTGGTCGGCAGGAGTGGCTATGTTCAGGACATTCTGCGGAGAGCCATGGCGGCCGTTGTCGTCACTAATCGTCCCTCGTGAATAGGTTTAGAGATTCATTACAACTACTGTTGTTATTAGGCAGATTTCTCTATTGTAAAACTTCACGTGGGAAATCTGCTTAGTTTACGCAGCCCCTGCGTGACGGACTTTTTCATGTCTAAGATGTACAAAAATCAAAACTGATAATTCTGGGCATTATAATCAGAGTTGATGAAAATTGTAATTACAATTACAAGTTATAACTACATTAGTTGAAATATAGTTACAATTACAACTACTAATGTAATTAGTTATTGGTAATGGGCAATTACATTTTTCAAGTAATTGTAATTCAAATTTCACAACTACAGTTAGCAATTGAGAAAATCAGAAGGTCCAAAAACAACTACAGTTAGTAATTGTAACTGCGGTTGAACAGTTACTTGGGTAGTTACTTTAAAAAACTTTGTGGATGTATCCAATGGCTTTATACTCAAATGTTTATTATAATAACTGAAAATAATTTTAATGCAAATAAATGAAAGCTGACGAAAATAATTTATAAATTCCTTTTCTTATATATGCCCCAGTCGAATTAACACTGCAATACACGCGCGTCATCTCACTGATGACCAGGTCTTTTTTTTCGTCATAGATTTTATGGAGGGAGGAGAGCCTGGTCCCCCGCCCTAGTATTCCTCAAGCTCGCCTAGCTCGACAGTTCAGTTGAACTCATCAGAGATCAGTTGATTATGCGAGTGCAGTTCAGCAATTTGCCACGCACCATGACCTCACGTCTTCGAGAACTCCTTCCCAATGATCAAATACCACCACGAGCTTCAAGCAACTCAGCAGCTACTGATGCTGGTGGACGCCAGCGCTGCGGATTTTGCTTGGAAAATAAAACAAAACGATACACCAAATATTCTTGCAAGGAATGTGGCCAATATTTATGTCAACACTGTACCTTTTCTTGTGCTGATGGATGTAACGTGGGTGTGGGTAATGAAAGTGATTCAGAGTGAAATTTAAGTTTTTTTTAAAAGCAAAGGTTTTTGGTTTTTTAGTATTTTTTTTTTAATTGGTCATTTCCATTTGTTTCCAAGTTCTAGAAATGAGGCTCAATTGTCAATGTGTTCATACATTTTACATTATTATTATGTTCTCTGAAACTATCTTACAAGACTGATAAGAGTTGTGTTCCTAGGTTTACTAGTTGATTTACCTTTTGAAAGCCAGTAATAAGGAATAAAATTGAAAGTAAGCTACCATGGCAACTGTGTTACAAAAATTTAACATTTTTGAAGATTTATATAGATACTTTTTTTCAAATACAAATTTATGAACATTTATGAACTTTTTCATATATCTATGCACCATTATTCCTGCAAAATTGCGATAAAACAATTATTTTATTCACTTTTGACAAATAAGTGACCAGTCATCTGACAGATGACACGCGTGTTTATTTCTCACTTTACAATTTATATCTCACTAGGGGGCGCGTGTATTGGAGTGTTAAATGAAATAATACTTTTAAACTTTAGAATTTAAACAAATTAGCCGTTAGAATTACTCTTAACTCAGAATTCATGTCAGACAGGCTATTTCATTTTATTGCGTTTGCCATCGCGGCAAAAGAAAATAATCTCTTACTGCTCTGGTCCAAAAAATAAGGAGTTCTTCACTATCACTTTCACTGCAAGTCATTGTAATTTGTTTCAAAAATCTTTTCGTCGCCTCACCAGTAATGACGGATATAGAAGACAGACTGGAGTACCCTGTCCGAGAGTTACAGGGCAAGAGGCCATCCCCGGAACTAGAGAGTGTGCTGATAGGAGCGTCCACCTTGAGTTCTTCTGACATATTCTGCGCACCAATTGAACTCGTCTCAGATGATCCATTCATCACCACCACGAATGTAAATATTTATATAGAGGCAATCAAAATATTTAACTCTTTGGGACGTAAAATGCAGCTAATCTGTCTGTATGTAGTTGTTATTACTCAACAACTACAGTTACAATTACAACTACTAATTGTAATTATTTTAATAACTACATTTTATTAGCAGATTTCCCTTAAGGGAAATCAGCTATTGAGGTCGTATTCATGACGCGATTTTCGAAAAATTTCTTCAAATGTCCATCGATCCTACCCAGGAGATGACGAAAATGAGGTCCGTTCAAAACTATATATATATATATATATATATATATATATATATATATATATATATATATATATATATATTTGTCTGTTAACACTCTAGCGGTCGCAATTTTTGTTTAATCGTCACCAAACTCGGTATTTAATCGTTTCATGTAAAAAGGAAGATCAAGTTCGTTAACGGCTGAAATCGGACCAGTGGGAGGGGGGGTTTAGAGGGGGGGATTTTCAAAAATTCGAAATATCTCCGTTATTATGCATCGGATCGTAAAATTGTATAGAACCAATCTTATTGCAAATTAAATTTACTATACATAATGTTATATACATTTATTCTGTATCTTAAATATTAACCGAGATATTTGCATTTGTATTCTGCGTGTGGTAGCCAATAGGCTATGTTCGGACTTTCCGCCGAGAGCTCTGGCGGCCATTTCCATAACTATTCGTCCCTCGTGAATAGGTTTAGAGGTTAGGTTAACTGTTTTTTGGGGCTAGAAACTACTGGGTTAGTACGCCCTAAATAATGTTTTAGGTTTAGAGGTTTTTTACTACTACAGTTGTTATTAGGCAGATTTCCCTATTGTAAAACTTCACGTGGGAAATCTGCTTAGTTTACGCAGCCCCTGCGGGACGGACTTTTTCAACTAGTAGTTGGATTTATGAATACCAACTAGAATTACTGTAATTGAAAATCCAAGAAAATGCAGCTGCATTTTTGTAACTGTAGTTGCAATTACATAACTAGTATTTATTAGTTGTAAAAATAGTTAATTAAGAATGTATTTAATTACTGTCCAACTTTGATTATAATATTAGGGAGATAAGTGTTCAGCCTTCACTTACACCCGCTCCTACTATTGGGACATACACGTATCATCAATTGTAGCCCTAATCATCATGAACTTACATTTTATGTATCGTTAAATAGAAATATTCGTAACTAACAATCCCCGAACTGTTTTAACTCAATATAATATACAAGACGGTCGACCAATTTCAAACCACAGCCGGGGCTGAGCAAGTGTGGAAATGCCCATATTTATGTAGTTACATTGTGTTGGCGACATTACTCATGAATATATGTACTACCCCGCCCCCCCCCCTCACTCTCGTCTCTTCATTATTTACCATACAGATAATTTCTCTCTATTAATTACTTTGTAAATATTCTTTATGGGATACAACAACTGACATAGCCACCTTAGCAGTTGGTCATAAGTGGTAAATTAAAAAAAAAAAAATCTATATTTTTTTCTTAGTTCACCCCTATAAAAAAATAAAAAAATAAGTTGAAATTTAAACTACCTTACGGTATATGGGGTTCAAAATCCAAAATCATATTTTAGCAAATTTCCCTCAGGGGAAATCAGCTATTGTGGTCGTACTCATGACGCGATTTTTGAAAAATTTCTTCAAATGTCCATCGATCCTACCCAGGAGATGACGAAAATAAGGTCCGGTCAAAATTTATATATATATATATATATATATATATATATATATATATATATCTGTATATCTGTTAACGCTCTAGCGGTCGCAATTTTTGTTTGATCGTTACGAAACTCGATATTTAGCCGTTTTATGTAAAAAGACAGATCAAGTTCGTTAATGGCTGAAATCGGACTATAGAGAGGGGGGGGTTTAGAGGAGGGGATTTTCGAAAATTCAAAATATCTCCGTTATTATGCATCGGATCGAAACATTGTATAGAATCAATCTTATTGCAAATTAAATTTACTATAAATATTGTTATATACATTTATTCTCTATCTTGAATATTAACCGAGATATTGGCACTTTTATTAAATCTATTTCAGCTTCGAATGTGGTTTATTATATAACAGAGTATTGTTTATGTAATATGAGTAGAAGTGGGGGTTTGCTGAAGGCTGAAAACTGAAAAATGCAAATATCTCGGTTAATATTCAAGATAGAGAATAAATAAATAGAGTACATTTAAATTGCAATAAGATTGATTTTATACAATTTTTCGATCCGACGTGTAGTAACGGAGATATTTTGATTTTTCGAAAATCTCCCCCACGAAACTCCCCCTCCCCATGGATTTCATCCATTAACGGTCTGAATCTTTCTTTTTACATAAAACGACAAAATATTGAGTTTGGTAACGATTTAACAATAATTGCGGCCGCTAGAGCTGTAACAGACATATATATATATATATATTTATATATATATATATATATAATGACGACCTTGTTTTCGTCATCTCCTAGGTTGTTAAGGCATCATGCAGTAGTGAAGCTTCTTGGTGAGTCCTTGCGGAGGAGGGGATGGAGGGTCTTCGTGGAGAAGACACTCGTCAGGGAGCAAGAGGAGGTGTGCAGGCCGGACATTATTATTGCCAACGAGGAAGAGCTGGTCATCTTGGATGTCACGGTCGTGACAGGGCTCATTAAGGACGAGACCTTCAGTCAGCTGAAAGTGGAGAAGTATGGCAAGGAGTGGGTGCTGAGCGCTGCGGCGGCCGCCACAAGCAGTCTGGCGAGGAGGCGTAGGGTCATTCCGGTCACTGCTACATATAAAGGAATTTGGGCCAAGTGGACTGCGAAGGAGCTTAGGAGTATTGGCGTGGGAAGCCGAGTCCTGCACTGGATGACCCTGCGGATACTTCGGGGTGGTAATATGAATTTTGGAACTTTTAAGAAAATGGCCGTGAGACAAGATGCAGTCGAGGTGCTCCCAAGGACGTAGCCTTGGACCACCGCTATGTGAGGACCTGGTTTGTTGCCTTATAATCCGTAATCCAGTTAGGAGTTTTTATATTGAGATTATGTTTGTTTTTGTTCTTTGTACGGACTGGCAGAGCTCTTTTATTTATTTTTTTTCTGTTACGGAGTTGTGTTTTATTTTTTGGTTATGTCTACTATATTTTTTCTTGTGTATTTTGTATTAATACTATCTTTATTTTATATTTTTATTATTATTATTATATTTCTTTTGTTAAGTGGAGGTTAGGGCCTGTCCTAGATGTATTAGGCGATCTTAGTCAAGTCACCCCAGCAGGTAGCAGGGGGTAGCTCACAAATTTTGACCCGTGTGGTCAATCTTAAGGGTGTAGCGAGCCCAAATGTATAGACGCTGTTTTATTTATCTTTTTTTTTTATTTTATGGTTGTAATGTATTTGTAAATGGAATATTTAATGAATTGTAATAAATTATCGCAATTAAAATTTTTATACAGGGTCGATGGACATTTGAAGAAAAATTTCGAAAATCGCGTCATGAGTACGACCTCAATAGCTGATTTCTCTTAAGGGAAATCTTTTAAAAACCATATATTTTACGTTTTTGCTTTTTTTTAAATCAATTACAAAGTCAAAAAAACGATGAGAATTTCTTATATATGCTTAAACAATAGAACATACCAATTTTCGCATTGTTGGTCAAGAATAGTCAATGAACTGGATACTGTTAGCTCTTAACGTGTGTGTGAAATTCTGTTTAACTTAATGTATTTTTTCATTGGAAATGCTTTTTTGAAAGACTATCTTTGAATTTTGAAGTGTATATCTTCGTTGTGATCAACAAACTCCATTTGTTCTAATCAGGATATAGATATTCTACAAAAAAGTGAGCAAGCATGTTCGCCACGTTCTAACTCTAATTAATCATACGAGCCGTAAGTTATATGAGTGTTTATTAATCTTAAAAAGAACTTGGATATAAAAGTATCTGGTCTGAGTACTAATTTGTGTGTTTAAAACAAATAACGGATAGAAGTAAAATAAAAGCTCTAACCTGGCCTGGTCATCCCTCCATATTGTGACGTCACACCTGTCCGCTGATAGCAGAACATCTCTTATCAGAGCAAAATCAGCGAACTTAGAAACAGCCCCTCACTCTGTCAAGGCACTACTGAGGCAGATTTGTCTTGCTCCCGCATAATCCTCGCTG
>CM032228.1:11335000-11400000 GCA_019009955.1 Riptortus pedestris
ATACTACTTTTAACTAGTAATTCAAGTGTTATTAATTATATTGCTCAAATAATAATTACTTTGATGTAATTTTAACATACACAAACCTTCTCAAGTTTTTTTTTTCTCAAAAAGAAATATATATATTCTCCCCAAATAATTTTTTTTCATATAAAAATATATTACTGAGATGGTTATAATTATTGCTCCTGATAGGTACTTTTTTAGAAAAGAGAAGATTTTCTAGGTTGTTCCCAACTAGGGGAACAGTTAGTCCATGCTGCATCCTGGATAAACACTCGGAAAAAAAATTATTGTGCAAAAGCACCGATAATTGCATTACGAATCTGATAATTATATTTTCTTAAATTATTATTCTATTATAATGTTATAATAACTTAGATATAGATAACTTTTTATTCTAACAAGGTTTAGATATGTTCCTCCAGTAGAATAAAATTACATTTAATTTAAAGTCATCCTTTCTTCCCCATCCGAACTTTTTTTTTTAATTTATTTTTATTTTTGTATTTAATTTTTTTTTTTCACAGGTGTCAAAAGAAACGTTCATTAAACATAATCCAATAGAAATAAAAATTTTAAAAAAATTATAGAACCAAAATAAAAGGTTTTTAAGGTTGTGGGCTCGAGGAGCCCCCCCCCTTGGTAATCCATGCGACCTGGGAGAGGTCGGTAATACTAGGGTTAACACTTTTGGAACGATTTCATCTCTACCAAACTCGATATATTTCCTGTAAAACTAAACTAAAGATCAAGTTGATATCGTTCGATGTTTTTACAATGCCTTCGATTGTTGTTTTGTACATTTTATCTAATTCTATGATTAGCGTAGTAATCTGTTTTCAGTATTCCATCTAAACCCCGCTCTTTCTCATCTGATATTAACTGTTAGTTCATATATCACTAAACTTATTATTACAATGTTAAATACTACCACTTACTATGTGAATACGTGGACAAAAATGTGCGATGTGATATGACTAATGAACATTCTATCCTCGGGGTTCCATTTCGTTTTATTCTTTTACTGAAGTATGGGTGGTTCGATTCCCTTCTGGGCATACACTATATAGAACATATTTGCATATATGTCGTATAACCCTAGAACGCTAACAATACGCCTTCGAGACGTATATAATTCTTTGCCGCGACGCCACCCCTTTCGTTTCAAACGCCACTCCTCCCCGCCACCAAATAAGCCAAGCCTGATTAGTTATCTCCGAGTCGCTGAAAAGAGAGCACTGCAGCGCCACGTTCAAGGTCAGTATATTCAAAAACTCTCTGACTTATACGCCTTTAAGACGTAGTGTAAGCAATGCACGTAAATATCCATACGTCTTTCAGACATAGTGTTAGCAATATCCAGTCTTGCCTTCTGCGTCTCACAGGCGTAGTGTTAGTTATACTAGCAATTATGATGAAATTCTTATTGGGTTAATTAATATAATCTTATTTATTAATGAATGTTTGATTTTCGGACGAGGAAATCGTCAATGAACTTAACATGCCAATGGTTTCGGATGATGAAGGGGAAGCGGATGAAGTGGAGTACGATTCAGACAGCACAGACACCGATCCAGACTATCTGGAAAAGACAAATGAAGACGATCTAGAAGAAGTAGAAGAAGCTATTCAAGAATCTATTCAATCCAGAAAAGGAAAAATTAACGCACGAGAAAGGGAATTAAGGAAAAGAATATGAGATGCTTATACATCAGAAGAACGAGAATACACAGAAAACATTTATAATAATTATACTCAATCTTCATTGAGCACTCTCAAAAACATGGAGCTCGATGAATTATACGAAGAATGAGCAAAATGTCTTGCTTAGACTGTGGTAATGCAATATGCAATGAACACCACAAAAAACTGTGTTGTTCATGTGAAAATAAGTGATTTCAAACCAAGTTCCTAACAAACAGGTTGTGTTATAGTTCCTAATAATGCTAAAAGTTCCTAAAATAATTTTTAAAGGTTCCTACATTCATGTGATATGAACTTTTTAAGTTCTTTTTACCTTTTTGTATTTATTGCTATTTATCTTTCAAATTTTTTGACTCATTTTGTTAAGGTTTTTGAATAATTTTGTATTATATTGAATATATATTATCTACAATGTATATTTTAATAAATATTTTTTGTATACAATTTTTAATAATGCTATTATTTTGGATTTTTAAAATTATAAAATTGCATTAATTTTAAATTTAAACCGTTTATAGAGTTCAACAAATAGTATGAGACATTTTGAATTATTTTAATTTGAATACCAGTGATGGAATCCCAGTTAAAAAATGAAATAATAGTATTATACGCCTAATAGGCGTAGTGGTAGTAATAGATTATGATAAATTGATGGTAGTATTCTAGGGATAATGAAGGTCTCATGAAAACAATATTTGTTATTTAAGGTTCCAAGAATGTGGTTTATTACATAAGTGAGTATTGTTAGTTTAACATGAGTGGAAGTGGGGTTTTGCTCAAGGCTAAAAACTGAAAAATGCAAATATCTCGGTTAATATTCAAGATACAGAAAATATGTATAAAACAATATTTATAGATCATTACATTTTCAATAAGATTAGGTTTATACAATTTTTCGATCCGACGCATAATAACGGAGATATTTCGAATTTTCAAAATTCCTCCCCTCTAAACCCCCCTCCCACTGGCCCTATTTCAGCAATAAAAGAACTCGATCTTCCTTTTTAAATAAAACGATTAAATATGGAGTTTGATAACGAACAAATGAAAATTGCGACCGCTTGAGCGTTATGAGATATATATATATATATATATATATATATATATATATATATATATATATATATATATATAATTTTGAACGGACCTCATTTTCGTCATCTCCTGGGTAGGATCGATGGACATTTGAGGAAATTTGTCAAAAATTGCATAATGAGTCCGACCTCAATAGCTGATTAAGGAAAATCTGTTAATAAAAAAACGATCTAGCAGAAACGTTTTGTGTGTTTGTTAAAAAGTGTGTGTTTTCGTGAGGTAGGATGAGTTTATGATTCTTCTTATAAATTCATAAACTGCAATGAAATTTAAATCTTTAGGGCCGAAAGCATATACTTGGCACAGGCGGCAGAGTAAGTAGCTCGCTTGACCACCACTATATTTGGGGCCATTACAGATCAAATATCACTTCTTCTGAAAAAAGAAGTGATATCAATGCAGTTACTCAATTCCCCAACAGAGCTGAGAGGACACTGAGCTAACGAAAAGAAGCCAAACTAGATTACATTGAAATACAAACATCTGAGCAATCCTGGAGTTAAACTCTGCACCTCAGAATTGTGTTGTTTTGCATTATTCATTTACAACGCATACACATTGTACTAAGAACGAGACTGTGAACTTTAAAGTTAGTTGTTAAGTATAAATTTAGTTAACATGTTATGATTCAATACAAGTATTGCTATTGGGAAATATAACAAACTCAAAATACCACCTTGAATCATTATCACAGCGGTATTTTGTGATTTCTAAGAGCACTTTTGGAGGGAAAGATATCCCTCCAGAGATTTTGCCACATCCTCAGAACCCGTGGGTCTCACTCAGTCTCTACCTTCTCCAATTTAATATTCATAAGATTCAGCACACAGTGACACCACTATGCCTAGTACTGGGATCAAAAAAACTTCACCATCAAAAAATCACCAAGTTTCACTTATTATGATATATATATATATATATATAAAATTCTACTGTACGTGTGTATGTCACTGAACTCCTAAACGGTTGGCCCGATTTGAATGATTTTTTTTTGTTTGCGCTTGAATAACGCCCTGGATGGTTCAGAATCACAAATCAGCCCTGCAGATGGCGCTGCAGTCCGTATCTAGATTATTTATCTATACTGCAACTAAATGGCTGGATCAACTTGAATGAATTTTTGTGTATGCATTCATTCATTTTGTGCATGTATTCATTCGATGCATTTAATTATTTTGTACGCTGTGTTTGATATTATATTTATGTAAATATTGAGAGTATTATATTCAGATATAAGTTACGTGCATAGGATTTCGTTTATTTTTCAACATTTTAATTTGAGTGTATATTATTCGTTATTTTGACATTTTAATGTTTTTTTAAGGTGTCTTTTGATATTTTAGGTGTCGCATTTTTAGAAAAATTGATGTTATTTCAAAATAAAGAATAATGAAATTATTATATTATTTGTTTTTCATTTCATACTTTGTTTAATATCCTAATCACTTGAAATATCATGCAGGACAACGTCTGTCAGTGCGCTGGTATATATATGTATAGTAATAACTTAGAAACGTTATCATATTTTTGTTAGAAATGATTCACCATTTTAGGTGTTTTACCAGATTTCCCTTAAGGGAAATCAGCTATTGAGGTCGTACTCATGTTGCGAGTTTCGAAAAATGTCTTCAAATGTCCATCGATCCTACCCAGGAGATGACGAAAACGAGGTCCGTTCAAAATTATATATATATATATATATATATATATATATATATATATATATATATATATATTGTAACGGTCGAGCCTTAGAGGTACCCCGCTGTCTCTATATCTATGAGATCAGAGTGATTAGTACTGGGCTTTAAACGAGGTAGCAGCACCTGTCAAGGGACTGACAGCGGAGCCCGGTGAATCCAAAGGTCAATTTAGCAGGACAGGAATCGTCAGTCGACTCCCAAGATGCAAACAGAGTAAGTGTTTCTTTAATTATCTAGCCTAATTGTGCTATATCTCTGATTAAATAGATAAATTAGCTCTTATAGTAGAGATGGTGGAAACGGGAATGCTTGCCGTGCAATATATGACCCTGAGAAGTAGTCGGTAAATAGATTAAATTTAAATAATTATAATTTTAATTAACCTTTCATTATAATATATATATATATATATATATATATATATATATAATATATATTTGTCGTTAACACTCTAGCGGTCGCAATTTTTGTTTGATCGTTACCAAACTCGATATTTAATCGTTGTATGTAAAAAGGAAGATCAAGTTCCTTAATGACTAAAATCGCGCCAGTGGGAGGGGACTTAGAGGGGAGGATTTTCGAAAATTCAAAATATCTCCGTTACTTTTCGTCGGATCGAAAAATTGTACAGAATCAATCTTATTGCAAATTAAATTTACTATAAATATTGTTATATGCATGTATTCTCTATCTTGAATATTAACCGAGATATTTGCATTTTTATTAAATCTGGGCGGCTAACGGCTGGGTGACTATCCTGCCAAAACCTAGTTCGGCCGTTTCCTATACTGCTCGACTCTCGTGAAATTTCTCTATTGTAGAACTTCACGTGGGAAATCTGCTTAGTTTACGCAGCCCCTGCGTGACGGACTTTTTTATTTTAATACAGGAAAAGAGAAAGTTAATTAAAGATAGAAATAATTAGCTTTATGACATATGTGAGATATTTTGATATTTGGAATGCCCTCCCACCCTATAACAACTCTATATCTGGTCTTATTTCAGCCATTTACATACAAGATCATTAGAGTTGAAAGAAAATAGTAAATATTCAGTGTGGTATAGATAAAATATCCATTTTCGCAACGACAGCGAAATATTTTAATTGATAATGTTATCATCCAAAGTATTTGCGTGTATGTCTCATTTTGTATTTTAGCCTCGAATAAAGCGATGATGTGTGAATGTGACATGAGTAGGGGTTTCTGAAGGCTGATAAAAAATACGTCCGTCACGCAGGGGCTGCGCAAACGAAGCAGATTTCCCACGTGAAGTTATACAGTAGACAAATCTCCATACAAGAGCCGAACAGGTATGGAAACGGCCTAACTAGCTTACGGCGACGGTGGAAACGAATAGAACCGACTTTAGCCGATTACATCTCGTCCATTAAAGGCGCACACTTAATAAAAATGCAAATATCTCGCTTAATATTTAAGATAGAGAATAAATTAATATAACAATATTTATAGTAAATTTAATTTGAAATAATATTGGTTCTATTCAATGTTTAGATCCGACGTATAATAACGGAGATATTTCGAATTTTCAAAATTCCCCTCTCTCACTGGTCCGATTTCAGTTGTTAACGAACATGATCTTTCTTTATACATAAAACGATTAAATATCGAGTTTGGTAACGTGTAAATAAAGTTTGAGGTGTTAACAATAAAGTTAATAAAGTGTTAACATATATATATATATATATATATATATATATATATATATATATATAGTTTTGATCGGACCTCATTTTCGTCATCTCCTGGGTAGGATCGATGGAGATTTGAAGAAAAATTTCGAAAATCGCGTCATGAGTACAACATCAATAGCTGATTTCCCTTAAGGGAAATCTGCTAAAAATGAATATATTTCGGTTAATAATCAAGATAGTGAAAAAAAAAAAACTAAACTGCTCAAAAATGAATAGGGATATTGGCTGTTTTGTGGTATTTATGGGGCCTAGCATGTTGGTTTTTTTTTAAATTATAAATATCATCAATATTTATTAGAAATTATGGTATTTTTCACCCACAAAAAAGGAGTTTAATTAAGGAATTTTTGAAGGAATTTGGACAAATTGTAAAATAAGTCCGATTTTCAGTTTAACGACTTGGTTCTTCAATGTTTTTTATTCACCAAAAAAAGTTTTATGAAACAACTAATAATGGGTATAATGACCTCTATTAGCCAAAACCTCTGTGCATCTATTGGGCATACTCTCAATAAGGTTGTCGCTTACTTCATTTGGAATTTCAATCCATAGCTGCTGCAATGCTGCACTCAGTTGTTGGAGGTTAACTGGCTGTGGGTGGTGATCAAAAAGCCTTCTCTGCAATACATCCCACATTTGCTCAATGGGATTGAGGTCTGGAGACAATGGGGCAAGAGGAAGATGGGAAATTCCCAGGTTTTCCAAATGTTTGAATGACAACTCTTCCTCTATGAGGACGGGCATTGTCGTCTAGAAATCAAAAATCCCGGCCAATGAGATCCCTGGCTTGAGGGACATATTCCGCAATAATTTCTTTATCGCACTGCGGAGAGGTTTACGTAACATGAGAGAAGTTCGGCCCCCAGTGTAAATGCCAGCCCACGCCATAACACCACCTCCTCCAAACTGCACCGAAGGGGACCGTGAATTGGGGCATTGTACGCATTCCCACTTCTCTGTATACCCTATGGCGTCGACTGTCACTATAAAGGCAAAAACGCGACTCATCTGTGAACATTACAGCATTCCAATTGGTTCTCTATTCTAGGCGCTCGCTGCACCATGTTCTTCTGAGTTGCCGGTGTTGGGGCTGTTTGCGCTACAGGTCGTCTCAAAGGGGCATAGGATCTAAGGCCAACTTCCCGCAAACGATTCCTAATCGTTTGCGTTGATATAGGCTTGTCAATACACCCTGCAAAAGCATTAAGGGTCTAGCGGGCACTGTGGATAGGGTTCTGTCTGGTAGCAATGACAATATGTCGGTCCTCCCTTGCGTTGTAATGCGCTGCGATCCACTACCAGGCCTCCTATTAGCACTCCCAGTTCTCGAAATCAACAAGACAACACTTTGGGAAACCCCAACTGCCTCAGCAATATCCACTTGGTTGCTCATTCTGACAACAATGTCGCGAACTTCTGGTTTTAAGGTGATGTCTTTTCCATGTTTTAAAGAGACTACAACTGGATTATTTTTTATTAAAACCGAGAAAGTTCAAGAAAAAGGTATTTGTTTACAAAATGAGTAATCCCCATGTTGACTATTGTTGAGTAAATCCGTTATTAAAAATGAGGATTAACGTTTGTATGATTTTGGTTTGTATTTTTTCTCTAGATATATTCCAACTAACAATAACATATCGGTTGATTTAATTAAAATTAATAGGATAAGAAAAAATAACCAATATCCCTATTCATTTTTGAGCAGTTTATAACATCATTTATAGGTCAATAAATATGTAATAAGATTGGTTCTTAAAATATTTCGATTCCACGGGTAATGATGGAGATATTTCGAATTTTTGAAGTTCCCCTCTAACCCCCCGCCCTTATCTAAGTCCGATTTCAGTAGTTAACGAACTTGGTCTTCAGTTTTACAAAAACCGCTTATATATCGAAGCAATCTAACAAAACTTGTGACCGATAGAGCGTTAAAATGCTTTGAAGGACCCTAATTTTACTCATGCCCTGGGTAGGATCGATGGGCGTTTGAGGAAATTTTCGAAAGTCGCGTCATGAATACAACCTCGTAGCAGATTTCCCTTAAAATTATCATCTCGGAAATAATACATTGATTGTGAGGAGAAATTTTGACATTTTGCTTGTATTTCGCATAAAAAGAACAATATAAATACCACTGTAAAGATGTAGATAGTCCATGAGGAAGATAAAATGGAGGAGTTGACTGATGGAAACGGGAGGATGAAATAGCGAAGGATTTTAGTGGCAGGGGTTAAAAGGCTGTAGACTCGGGCGAATGGAGTCTTAAACCTAAAGGCCAAGAATCTTACGTCACTACCAGTTGAAACCGCTGAGTTATTTCTGTCTCACAATTCCACATTCTTCTAGCTACTTTCTGCTTCTGCCATCTTCTCCATTTCTCGCATACTAAGATAATATCAATAAGCCAGTGCCTCCAGTGTCTTTCTTTATTTTAGCAGATTTCTCTTAAGGGAAATCAGCTATTGAGGTCGTACTCATGACGTGACTTTTGAAAATGAGGTTCGTTCAAAACTATATATATATATACTAGATAACCCGGCAAACGTTGTTTCTAGATAAATTCTAGTGTAAACAAAAAGTAACTTACTTATTATAAGTGTGTATGTGGTATATGCATGAGATAGGCATGAAGCGCTATGAACGATAAGGGAATATAAATAAGTTATTATAGTTTATTTCTTAAAATTACATATCACATATTAATTACGACAGTAACACTAACAAACAACATCAATCTTTTAAAGCTATAGCGTGAACAATATTTTTTGTTAGCCCATCTTTAGAGAGGACAAACAAACTGGATGGTTTACCCACTCGAGAGCATGCTACGTACAATTGCCCGTGTGAAAAACAAGGTGTACTCAAATCTAAGCCTCAAAAAGACATCGTTTGGCCTTGGGATTTGTTGATTGTCATTGCAAATTGAAATTTTAATCGAAGTACAGTTAAAAACACTATAATTGATCAGTTGTCGAGCGGGATGATAATAATTAAATTAGTAAAATGGCTATAAAAAAATAGGGGTTGGTGGTAAAAAATTTAAAAATTTAGGGTTGTATGTATTTTTAATGCCACATTATAAAAAAAATAAAAACAAAACATTTCGTCCAAAAATTAAAAAAAAAATGTTAAGGGTGAACAACCCTTATCAATTAGGGGTATGAAAAATAGATAGTAGCCGATTCTCAGACCTACTGAATACGCATATGAAATTTGGTAAAAATCGGTAAAGCCGTTTCGGAGGAGTACTGTAACTAACATTGTGACATGGAAATTTTATATATTGTGAGGATTTCGGCTATCTGTTCCAGCGGTTGGAATTTTTGTTCTTCTGCAAATTTTTGATGGAAATGCGTCCATCTTCGTCAGGCATAAATTTGATTTGAATGGTTACTTCAATTAATCATATGTTTTGGAGTTTGATTTTAGTATGGCTTTCCACGTTTCAGAAAGTATGACACCGTCCACGCCGTTTGTAGTATTTGTCCTCTTATTTATTTCTAGGGCTTCCAGGACTAATCTTTTACCGAGGTGGTCCTCTCTATGTAAAACCTTTGTCTCGTCAAATCCATAGAATATATTGATTTTTAAAAATTCTAAATATCTCCGCCAAAAAGTCGGATCGAAAACGTGTATAGATTAAATCTTATTGTACATTAAATGTACTATAAATATTGTTATGTACATTTATTCTCTATCTTGAATATTAACCGTGGTATTGGCATTTATCAGTTGTCAGCCTTCATTAAACCCCCACTTCTACTCGTGTTACATAATCAATAATCTGTTATATAATAAACCACATTATTCGAAGCTTAAATACCAAATATTGTTTTCCAGAGACCTTTATAACACCAGATAGATGCAAATATGTTCTTGTGACCCCGCCCCGTCTTAAATTCTTGGACTATTAAAATTTGATTGATCGAGATAAAAATTATTCTGACTCATGATAAATTAAAGTACTAGGTATTTTATATAGTTTTCAATAAAATGAATATGTTATATTCTGATGTGCTTCAGTTATGTTTTTCTTTCCGGTAGGCCATTGGCAGAACTGTTTGTTTACATTTGAGACGCTTCCCGCCGGGAGAGATTTCTTATTACCGTTTATTTTTATTCACTTAATATTCACGGTGGTGCTGTGTTAGCAGTATGTAGGTTTATGTATTATTATTCTTCACGAGGGAAATCTGCTTAGTTTACGCAGCCCCTGCGTGACGGATTTTCATTTATGGATAGAGAGTGAATTCTCAGTTCATTGCGGGTTTATAGAATTGCAATCACTACATTGGAAGGTAACTAGTTCCGAGTTCAGGAATTTTGTGAAAATAACTCTTGCATTGTTTGATAGGCGGCGTAAGCTAGTGGAATATAGTGTTTAAGGCATTTCGTTGTGTGTGTGTGTGTGTGTGTGTGTTTGTGTTTGTGTGTGAGTGTGTGTGTGTGTGTGTGTGAGTGTGTGTGTGTGTGTGTTTGTGTGTATGCATGCAGGAGTGCTTGAAGGTCTTATTTGGAAATTTTCTTAGTAGAAATCATTTCTTTTAGAGTTAAACAAATTAAACAATTTAAAGCAATTATCCCTTCATATTAGCTATTTTTAGCAGATTTCCCTTAAGGGAAATCAGCTATTGAGGTTGTACTCATGACGGAATTTTCGAAATTCTTCTTCAAATGTCCATCGATCCTACCTACTAGATGACGAAAATGAGGTCCGTTCAAAACTGTATATATATTTATATGTATTTGTCTGTTACCGCTCTAGCGGTCGCAATTTTTGTTTGATCGTTACTAAACTCGATATTTAGTCGTTTTATGTAAAAAGAAAGATCAAGTTCGTTAACGGCTGAAATCGGACCAGTGGGAGGGGGGGTTTAGAGGGGAGGATTTTCGAAAATTCGAAATATCTCCGTTACTATACGTCAGATCGAAAAATTGTGCAGAATCAATCGTATTGCAAATTAAATTGACTATAAATATTGTTATATAAATTTATTCCCTATCTTGAATATTAACCGAGATATTTGCATTTTTATTAAATTTGGGCCGATAACGGATTTTTGAATTTCCCGCCAAAAGCTAGTTCGGTCCTTTCCCGTAACTGTTCGACTGTCGTATGGAGATTTCTCTATTGTATAACTTCATGTGGGAAATCTGCTTAGTTTACGCAGCTCCTGCGTGACGGACTTTTTTATCGTTAATTTGTCTTGCAGTATATGGCTATTAAATTTTGATTGTGAATGTTAATAAGGCAAAGATAATGCATCTAAAGCACTAAGTTCACAAAGAGTAAATCTTGCACAGAGTAAAAGTTGTGACCTTTATTATAACTTCAAATTCGAAATACAATTCCTCCAGCAACTTTAAAAAGTCCGTCACGCAGGGGCTGCGTAAACTAAGCACATTTACCACGCGAAGGTTTACAATACATACAGATAATCACTACCGTGAATGTTTAGTGAAAAAATACAAACAGGTAATGAGATACCTTTCAGTCAATTTACAATACAAGTTAATAATCTCTACTACGGAAAGAAGCTGAATTGAAAAAAAAAACAGGCCAGCCAACCTCGCAGCGCTGAGTAGCTAGATAGGCGGAATAGTCAAACAATTTATGAAGTATATCTGAATATAACATATTAAATTTATTAAAAACAACTTACTAAACCTAGAGCTGTAACTTGTAATGAATCAGAATCAGTTTTATTGCAATCACTCTAATTTTAGCAGATTTCCCTTAAGGGAAATCAGCTATTGAGGTCGTACTCATGACGCGAGTTTAGAAAAATTTCTTCAAATGTCCATCGATCCTACCCAGGAGATGACGAAAATGAGGTCCGTTCAAAATTATATATATATATATATATATATATATATATATATATATATATATATATATATATGTCTGTTAACGCTCTAGCGGTCGTAATTTTTGTTTGATCGTTGCCAAACTCGGAATTTAATCGTTTTATGTAAAAAGGAAGATCAAGTTCGTTAATGGCTGAAATCGGACCAGTGGGAGGGGGGGTTTAGAGGGGGGATTTTTGAAAATTCAAAATATCTCCGTTATTATGAGTCGGATCGAAAAATTGTATAGAATCAATCTTATTGTAAATTAAATTTACTATAAATATTGTTATATACATTTATTCTGTATCTTGAATGTTAACCGAGATATTTGCATTTGTATTGTGTGTGTGATCGGCAGGACTCCATGTTCCGGACTTTCCGCCGAGAGCTCTGGTGGCCGTTTCTGGAACTATTCCTCCCTCGTGAATAGGTTTAGAGATTCCTTCCTACTACAGCTATTATTGGGCAGATTTCTCTACTGTGAAACTTCACGTGGGAAATCTGCTTAGTTTACGCAGCCCCTGCGTGACGGACTTTTATTAATCGAAGAACAAAAGAAGGAGAGAATAATCTGAACATATTTACATTTAACTCACAGAGTAAAAGTTCAATGAAAACAATATTTGGTGTTTATCCTCGTAATGGAGTGTTTCATAATGTAACAGCTTATTATTAATATGACATGAGTAGAAGTGGGGGGTTTGCCGAGGGCTCAAAACTGAAAAATGAAAATATTTTGGTTAATATTGAAGATAGACCATAAATAAATATATCAATATTTATAGTACATTTAATGATCAATAAGATTGGTTCTGTTCAATTTTTCGATCCGGCGTATAGTAGCGGAGATATTTCGAATTTTCCAAATTCCCCTCTAACCCCACCCCCACTCGTCCGATATCAGCCATTTTCGAACTTGGTATTTCTTTTTACATAGAACAATTAAATACCGAGTTTAGTAACGATTAAACAAAAATTGCGACTGCTAGAGAGTTGTTATATATATTTTATTTATTTATATATATATATATATATAGTTTTGAACCGACCACATTTACGTCATCTCCAGGGTAGGATCGATGGACATTTGAAGAAATATTTGGAAAATCGCGTCATGAGTACGACCTCAATAGCTCAAGGGAAATCTACTTAAGTGAATGAACTAAATCAAATTATTCCCAGTTGAAATGGACTAAAATGGATTAATCCTTACACCTGACATTACTCAAGCACGAAAGAGGATTTCAGTACGAGTTTATTCAAGAGAATTGATGGTTTGATGCAAATATGTGTTTTCGTGGTGTGCACTGAAATTTTCACACACGTGTGCACACACATTTCAATAAGGAAAGAGCAAAACATGCACTGGACAATATTGAAGTACCACTGTTAATCGCGAAGCTGGCCATTTCAATTTCCACAGCCTTCCAGTTTGATACTTCAGCCCACGGAAATAAATATCGTATTAATCTCATTTAACACTCCAGTAGTCGCGCTGTTTCTGTCAGATCGCATTTCAATCCCAGTAATAGTATAACCTTATACTGCAACATTTGAAAGGAAATTAAAGTAAAGTACTGTTACTTACGAAAAAAAGTTTATTTTATGACAAAAAACATTAATTAAAATAACAGAAATGATAGGAAACAAGTACAATATACATATATACAAAATCAGTCTTCTATATTGACAAAGCAAGCTTTTTTCTTTGTAGATTCATTACTTTTCATTCTTCTGAGTTTATATTTCCGAATTACCTTGTCTTTCTTCAATTATTTCTTCACCTGTATCCAGGTGTTCATCTCCTATTTGATATTCTACAGCAGGAGGAATGTGATGTACACCACCACTTTCTTCATCCACGTCTACCTCAAATAATTCTTCAGTATTTTCTTCACATCTTCATCATTTGCAACATCATAAAAAATGCTTGGGGAAGACATTTTTGTTCTGGATCATATAAAATTTAAAATTTAAAATCACAAGTACAAATTAATAAATTTTTTATTAATTTAAAACAAAAGTGGTCGCGCTGTATCTCACAGATCTTCTCCCTCCAGTTTAACAAAATTAATTTATTGTCATTATTATTCCTATAAAATGTTTTAATTAACTTGGTTAATTTAGTATTTAATTAACTTGGTTAATTTAGTATTTAATTAACTTGGTTAATTTAGTATTTAATTAACTTGGTTAATTTAGTATTTAATTAACTTGGTTAATTTAGTATTTAATTAACTTGGTTAATTTAGTATTTAGTTAGCTTAGTTAATTTAGTATTTAATTAACTTGGTTAATTCAGTATTTAATTAACTTGGTTAATTTAGTATTTAATTAGCTTAGTTAATTTAGTATTTAATTAACTTGGTTAATTCAGTATTTAATTAACTTGGTTAAATCAGTATTTAATTAACTTATTTAATGTTTTAGATCGATTTCTGACGACTCTATGTTAAATGGTTGAAGGCCTGCACTAGTCTTGCTATGCTCGGCACCCCTTCTAGGAAGATAGGAAGCACGGCACCAGTCCCTTCGCAAAGGGTGTCTGCCAATACAATATGAAAGCTATCAGCGATCTCACAGATCAGGCGCGACAACTGGACGTTAAATCCGTCTTTTCTCCTTATAAAGGAAAGTCAATTATTAAAGCTACATTTAAAAAAAAAAAAAAAAAAAAAACATTATTATTTCATTATTTATCATTTGGTTGGGTTTATGTCATGCTTCCTCACCGATGTCTTTCCTTTCCAGCAGCTACATGGAAGCTTTACTCAGTCTTCAGTTTCGTGGTCACCTATCCGTCACTGTTGCATTTCAGCAGTTTTTCTTAGGGGAAATCAACTATTGAGATCTTACTCATGACGCAATTTTCAAACTTTTTCTTCAAATAACCAACGATTCTGCCTAGGAGATGACGAAAATGAGGTCCGTACAAATTGTATATATATATTTGTCTGTTACCGCTCTAGCAGTCGTAATTTTTGTCTTATCGTTCCCAAACATGATATACTATATTATCGTTTTATACAAAAAGAAAAATCGAGTTCGTAAACGAATGTGGGGGAGAGTTTCGAAATTTCTTAATAACACCATTATTATCGTTTATTATAATAGCGTCGGATCGAAAAATGGCATAGGCCCAATCTTATCACAAATGTAAGGTTCTATAAATGTTATCATCAACATGCTTTCACTATTTTGATTATGAACTGAGATATTTGCAATTTTTTATTTTCGGTCTTCAGTAAACTCCCACAACTAGTCATGTCATGTTAACAATATTCTATTATGTTATGAAGCAGTTTATTTGAAGCCTAAATACCAAATAATGTTACCATTGAACTTTTAGCAGATTTCCCTTAAGGGAAATCTGCTATTGAGGTCGTACTCATGACGCGATTTTCGAAAAATTTCTTCAAATGTCCATCGATCCTACCCAGGAGATGACGAAAATGAGGTCCGTTCAAAATTATATATATATTTTCGGTTAACACTCTAGCGGTCGCAATTTTTGTTTAATCGTCACCAAACTCGGTATTTAATCGTTTTATGTAAAAAGAAAGATCGAGTTCGTTAACGGCTGAAATCGGACCAGTGGGAGGGGGGGTGGGGGTTTAGAGGGGATGATTTTCGAAAATTAGAAATATCTCCGCCAAAAAGTCGGATCGAAAAATTGTATAGAATCACTCTTATTGCAAATTAAATTTACTATAAATATTGTTATATACATTTATTCTCTATCTTGAATATTAACCGAGATATTTGCATTTTTCAGTTTTCAGCCTTCGGCAAACCGCCACTTCTTCTCATGTTACATAAACAATACTCTGCTACATAATAAATCACATTATTCGAAGTTTAAATACCAATAATTGTATTCAAGAGACCTTTATTATACGAGATACATGCAAATATGTCCCGGTGACCCCCCCCCCTCCCCCCCGCCCCGTCTTAAGGTTTTGGACTACTAAAATTTGATTGATTGAGATAAAAATTATTCTGACTCATTATTAATTACAGTTACTAGGTATAGTAAATAGTTCTCAATAAAATTAATATGTTATATTCTGATATATTACAGAAATTGTTATTCTTTCCGGTGTGAAGTGGCAGACCCGTTTTTTACATTTCTAACCTAACGCTTCCTGTCGGCAGGTTATTGAAATTGGATGAAACATTTCTTATTTCCGTTTGTATTTATTCACGGTGGTGTTGTGTTACCAGTATGTAGGTTTATCTATTACTAAACTTCACGAGGGAAATCGGCTTAATTTTACGCAGCCCCTGCGTGACGGACTTTTTACGTTTTGAGATGAATGCAAATACGTGACACACGTGGGAAATCTGCTTAGTTAACGCAGCCCCTGCGTGACGGACTTTTTGTTTTGTCCGGAGAGGTGTTTGTATTACTATTGGAAAACATTCCTACATTATAATTTTTTGAAAATTTTGTTTCAAGTAGAGAAAAACGCGGTCTATATACTGGCTACAGTCATGTAGTAATTCAGTCAAAGTGTTTAGTAGGTCTATGTGAGTCCTTAGATAGCAGTCAGAAAGTATATGTTTTATAGTAAGTCTACAGTTACAGTGTTGGCAGTAGGGTTCCTCTTCTCCAGTAAGTAGGTAAGTGTGAGTCAGCCGTGAATGGTCAATTCTTAACCTCGTTAAAACTACTTCTTCTCTTCTAATTAGCCTTTTTGAGGAAGGCCATTCACCAAGTATATGTTTCAGTTCGTGGAGTTTGTTATCACTTGTTGCAAACCAAGATTTCTGCCATGAATTGAGTATCATATGTTTTGCTTGGGCTTGAATATCTTGGTGTGTACAGTATGTGTTGTCGTGAGTTCTTTTTTGAGTAGCTGATTTGGCAAGTTCGTCTACTTGTGTGCTTTGTTTAATGTTTGTATGTCCGGGTAACCAGTACATAGTTATTCTTTTGTTTAATGTCTGGATTTTGTGTAATATGTACGAAATGAGTGAATGTGAACAATATATATTTTTAATGAATGTAATGAGCTAAGAGAAAAATCATATTTTGTGCTAATCATCCTTGAGTTTAAACCTTTTAACTTTTGAATAAGAGATAACATTAATCTTCATTTAGGTATGTATATTTTATATATATATATATATATATATATATATATATATATATATAAAATTGTAACCTCTGTCTGTACATTGATTTTTTTCGCGAAATTTCACGATAACTTTTCGTTTCACATGTCATAGACACCATATCTGCATTTTGTTTCTTTCGTGTATGTTTGTTTGTTTGTTTGGTACCTTTTCACGCATAAACGGCTGAACCGAATTTTATGAAACTTGGTATGTGTATTACTACTAACCCAACTTAGACTTTAGACTATATTAATTTTCTCTGAGACGAACAGGAGTGGGGGTTATAAGGGAAGCCTGAAATTAAAAATAGCGATATTTCGTTTTCTATTGATTTTTCGGCAAATATGCACATAACAAGAGTTGTTTATTTTGTTATTAAGAGTAACTTTTGTTATATACACTTTTGTCGTATACCGAAGTTTAAATGCGTTATACGCTAAAAATTATAGCGGGAGTCAATAATATTATTTGCCAAAAAAGACTCAACCGAACTAAATAAAACTCGGTATGTGTATTAGCAGTGAGGCCTTCATTATAATAAGCCATACCAACATTTCTATGGACGGGCAGGAGTGGGGGTTATAAGAGAAGCCTGAAATTAAAAATAGCGATATTTCGTTTCCTATTGGTTTTTCCCCAAATATAAACATAACAAAAGTTGTTTATTTTGTTATCTGGAGTATTTTTTGTTTTATACACTTTTGTCGTATACCTAAGTATAAATGAGTTATACGTTAAAACTTTAGCGGGAGCCAACAATTTTATTGGGCACTAACGGCTGAACCGAACTTAACAAAGCTCGGTATGTCAATTAGAATTAATTCTTCCATGATTATAAGTTATATTAAAATTTTTAGGTTCGAACGGGAGGGGGGTTATAAGGGAGGCCTGAAATAAAAATTCACCATATTTACATGTATAAGAGACGGGAAATATAAAAATATCGAAGACAATGAAGCCTTATCGAACAAATATTCTATTATTAGCAAATCCACAGCAACGACGGGTATCAATCCTAAACACTGGGACGGGTAAATGTCAAAATATTGTGCAATGTAAAGCCTGCTAAAAAATACCATCACCATTCAGCCTCAAATGAATTCCCGGGCGAGGCCGGGTATCTGAGCTAGTATATATATATGTGTGTGTGTGTGTGTGTGTGTGTGTGTGTGTTTTATTCATCTTGGCCCTATGATAACATTAATTACCTTGGCGTGTACTTGTTTGACATGAGCAACATACACCACTCGTCCTGATGATATTTAAGGCTGCATGAGCATGAGTAAATACACTGAAAGTGGATGCTGTAGTAATTGGTTGGGTAGTAAAAACACTTTACGTTTTAGTAGAGAAACTAAAAGCTACCGTGACTTAGGTAGAGTACAGAAGTCTTTACTACCTGAAACTTCCTGACAGGGGAAAGTAACTCCCGGAAAACCGCAGAACGTTTTTACGATCCCCTCCGTCAAGTGAGACAGGGAAATTTCTCACTGCTGGGGTTAGTTACTTGTCCAAACTGTGTTTAACTCTTTTAAAATGGCCTCAACGCATTTTAATATGCAGTGATCAAGAAAACTTATCAATCAATTTCTATTAGATATTATTTCTGTCTCATCGAAATATTTATTCTGATACTGATTATTTGTGAATCTTCAAATATAAATATAATGTATGTATGTTTTTGTGCAGAGTGAATTAGAGTCAGACCTGTTGAGTTAAAAGTCATTCGTGATTTTGAATAATTGAATATATTACAAAAATAATTTTTAAATACCAAGAATTCTTCTTATTCTGGACTCAATATTTTTTGTATAACCTTCATATCGTTGCGAAAATTAAATTCATGAATAATCCTTCAGAGAGAGAGTCGCGTATTTCGGAAGTGCGACTAGATCAAAGAAGCCGAGAGAGGATCGAGGTCCCACTAGACCCGTCCTGCCCAGCGTCGAAGGGTCCAGCCAATTCCCCTTTGATGTATGCCGACGACCTATATAAAGAACCGGCCAGCCGTGAGCGAGTCAGTTTTCTTCTCAAGTGCTCATACGTGCGTTCGGTGCTACAGTGCGACTTAGTGCAGTGCGGTAAAGTGTTTTTATAAGAACAGTGTTGTGCCGTGACTGTAAGTAACAGTTTAGTGCCGTGTTTAAGACAGTGCAGTGCCGCGAAGTAAAGGACACTGCAGTGCCGCGAAGTAAAGGACAGTGCAGTGCCGTCCTTCTGTCAATTTCAGTGACCGTGAGTGAATTATTGGACTGTGTAATCTGAAGAACAGTGACGCTATCACTGTATACTGTGAGTAGTAATTAAGAATAATTACCAAGTGTATTGTGCATTGTAAAATAAATTGAGCAGTGATAAAAACTGTGAAACTTGCGAGTATTTAATTTTGCAATCCAAAAGAACTCTTATTAAAAACGTTTATTACTGGTTTTGGTAATAAAACGTAACAATATTTTATGGCAAGGGTCACAAATAAAAAAATTAATTTTTTTTTGGAGCAAACTTTATTGAATCTCCCCTTCATGTTTCTTGGCTTACTTGCCACCTCTTCAGGGGCTATCCCATTTCAAAAAAAAATATGGAAAATTAATAACATTAATTTAACAAAACCATAAAAATTTTATACTAGATACTGAATTAATCGGTGACTACATCTATGATATATTTATTAAATCTAATTATAGAATGCTATTTACATTTCTGAAGTGTTAGTTTCCCTCTTACATTAGCTACGACTGTCCTCACAGGGGAGGTAGTTGATACTGATGTTTCCGAAATAGGTTAAATCAGCTGACTACAAATCGATTATTTACACGTCAATCTTAAACTCGACTATTTCGCGTCGATCGAGTTCAAAATTGATTCGTTTTTCCTGCTTA
This sequence comes from Riptortus pedestris, assembly GCA_019009955.1. Lineage (NCBI taxonomy): Eukaryota > Metazoa > Arthropoda > Insecta > Hemiptera > Alydidae > Riptortus > Riptortus pedestris. Next base: position 11,355,070 of record CM032228.1, read on the forward strand.
GAGTTTTGTTTATTTTTTTCGATCATCTTAATTTCTTTTAGTTGTTTTTGAACGCTTTATTTTCTATTATGTTCATATTTTCTTTTAAATGTATTCTTGTTCTTATAAGCAGTCGTCATCTAATACAAAACCATTACTAACTAGGAATGATTTTGATAAGTAATGCGAGAAGTGATAGATAAATAGATAGATAGATAGATAGATTTTATTGGCTAATATGTACATATTTTAGCCTGAGTCTGGCCCATTTAGTGTTAGTAATCTTACAAGTAATTTACAAAAAGAATATATGTGTATATATATATATATATATATATATATATATATAAGAACTAATGACATAATATTAACCTATTACAATAAAATAATACATTTTACATTTTTTTAATTTTTTTTTTTATTAAATGTTTTCAGGTACTTAAACTTCTAAAATTCTTTATAACTTAATCTGATTAGTACTATTCAACATATACGTATTTACTTTTGTTCATTTGTTTACTGTGACGCATTAATTGACTTCGTTGGACATTTCTAAATTATAGGGTTTAATTTTCAAGATAATGGTATAAACTATGTCGTTGCCTAGTTGCATACTGCTGACAGGAATGAGTAAATCATGTTCAATTTATAAATGTCCTCAATGTGAAGGATATTTTCCAGTGACATTAAGTCATCACTTGTGGCTATAAACTTCTTCTAGAATTGCTCTCTGTAATAGCTGTATTCCGAGCATTGCAATAATAAATGTTTTAATCCAAATGATATAAATTCCTGGCAGCATTCACAAATTTCTCCAGATTTAATTACTTTCATTTTTTTATTGTGATACAGCTTCAAGTAGTCGTTATTTGAAATTCTAAGTTGACTGACTAATCTTACTTTCTTCATATTCACTTTGAATTTAAGATAATCTTCGGGTTGGGGGCTGGTATAATGACAGACACTTCTATAAAAGGGATTGTATGATGTACTATATACTCTATTGATGTCGGTGGATAATATGTGACTTGTTGCTTGTTCTAAAATTTTGTTTTTATTTGCTAGGAAATTTTTTCTACACGAGATATCGGTAAAATACTCTTGTACATTATTTAAATTTGCTATTGCTTTTACTTGTGAGACCCAATTATAGTTTGTATCATGATTACTGGCATCCAGTGCTATTAATCTACTGAAACACTTTCTTGCTATTCTATTTTCGGAGATTGACAATATTTTTATTCAGAAATTAAGGATTTTTTTCAACACCTGAACTGTTATGTGGCTCCGTCCAGTTTCCAGTCTAACCATATAGTTTGGTGTGCATTTCGGCCAAAAATACAAAGATTTGAAAAATGCAAGGTTGGCCGATTCCAGTTGGTCCAAGTAATTTATGCTCCAGATTTCAGAGACATACAGAAGAGTTGATGACATGATTGCTTCAAAAAGTGTAATCTTGGTTTCCCATGTGTCGCTCTTCCCTTTTCGAAGTATTTCTTTTACTGTAATGCGAGAAGTGCATACAAGTAATTAATATTAGCGATCACTGCATTAATATCTGTAAAGCTTCGATCTAAGAATAGTAAATGTGAGCATGAAGCCTCATTTCCTTTCTTTCTCTCTTTGGAAAGATTCCCGGGGCTCAAATAACCCGACGTATAAGCAGGCAGAGAATTATAAAACAATTACAAATACGTCATTCTTGTTTGTAAATATATATATATTACTTCGCTCAAGAAGCACAGACTACCAATTTAATGTCGTTGAAGTGGAATCTGTCTTGAAAACATTTTTTTTTTTTTTTTGTTGGGGCTTTCTTTTATTACTGAATTTCAATTACCTACGAAACTTATCTTCGTATATATAAAATAATGAACATTTCGTATCATATAATGATAACAACAAAGGCGGCTTGAGAAAATGACTTCCGGAAAGCCTTATTTACCGCAACAATGAGCATGAGAAATGACATCATTTAAATGACTCCTTAAGCACATAGTATCAAGTTCTAGGTAACTTACTGCAGTTACATTCCTTTTAAGTCCTCTTTTCTCTAAGTAATTCGAATTTATATTCTATGGACGAATTCTCCTTTTCATCGTGATATATACTTATTTTTTATCTTCTTTCAATTAAACCTAGCAAAAATCATAATCAGTGGAAAAAAACTGCTCTTCACCCAAGTTCATTTAAATGTGAATCTTCAAAATTATATTTCTTCATTGAGAGTAATTAATAAGGTGCTCCCTTTTAGCAGATTTCCCTTAAGGGAATGGAATGACGAAAATGAGGTCCGTTCCAAATTATATATATATATATATATATATATATATATATATATATATATATATATATATCATATATAAAAATGAATGTTTGCCTGTATGTCCTTCATAGAATCGTAAACAGCTGAACCAAAGTTTATGAAACTTGGTATGTATATTACTACTAAAACAGGTCAGGTTTCTGGCTATTAATATTCTCTGAGACGAACAGGAGTGGGGGTTATAAGGGAGGCCTGAAATTAAAAACAGCGGTATTTCGTCTCCTATTGGTTTTTCGGTAAATATGCACATAACAAAAGTTGTTCATTTTGTTATTTAAAGTAACTTTTGTGATATAAACTTTTGTCGTATACCTAAGTATAAATGAGTTATATGCTAAAAACTATAAAACAATGGCACAAAAGTCAAAACCGAACTAAATGAAACTCCTTATGTGATTTGGTATTAACACCTCCCTGATTATAAGCTATGTTAAAATTTCGCGCTACAAACAGGGGGTTATAAGGAGGTCTGAAATATAGAATCGCGATATTTCGTAACATATTCATTTTTCGGCAAACGTACAAATGACAAAAGCTATTTGTTTTGTTATTTAAAGTGAACTTAAATGAACTTATGATTTTTTTTTATTTAAATGAACTTTTGCTATATAACGAATGAATGAGGTATGCACGAAAAACTACAGAAGGGGTCAACAATGCTATAGGACACGAAAGAATAAATCGAAATCAACGAAACTCCGTATTTCTGACTGAATATGATCATCTATGGTTATGTTATGTATAAAAAAAGATACATGCACAGGGAACGGGTAATATAAAAATGTTTTGTATAGTGTAGAATTAAGTATATAACAAATACTTGTATTATTAACATATCCCCAGCTCGCCGGCCTCGGGTGTAAATTCTAAGCATTGAGACGGGAAAATGTAAAAATATTGTCAAAGTAAAGCCAAAAAAAAAAAAAAATACCATTATCATTTAGCTTCAAATGATTTCCTGGGCGGTACCTTAGCTTGTATTCTATACATTAATACCTCGACACAAAATATTATTATTGAAATTAAAAATGAGCACTTGATTACGTCAACGCCAAACTACCAAAACAAATATTTAATTAAATGAATTATTAATTACGTCTGCAATTGAGTACACTACGACGAATGAAGAAACTCATTACAGATTTAACAATTATGTTCCAGCTCAGTACGAAAGGAGCATTAATTCAAGGGCAGTTACAAAAACATTGAAATATCTATTTTGTGTGGAGGGAGTAATAAGTTATTTCGGACAACGAGAATAAGACGTTTAATAAGTCAATTAATCATGTGCTTATTAAATGATCTCGTCGTTTCAAGAAGATTAAATTCCTCTCCTCAACTACACGACAGAACCACAGTTAGACCCGAACTGCTTAGACGAATGGTCGGTCTCCGAACTAGTTTCATATTCATTCATGGAATAGGTTTAAAATGTCAACACTTATCATATCAAAAATTACGAAACTCTGCACGCTTACAGCTAATAAGGTTTATAAAGATTTGATACCAAGTCCTCCTGACACTATGATAGAGATCACAATTATCTCAATATCGTACAAATACTTTTGAATGATTGTCTAAATACTTTCACGTATTCAAATATTTATCTGAACTTGAAAAATCATTAATCGACTTTAAATTATGACGCGGAATAATCGAGTTCGAGATTGACTTGTAAATAATCGATTTGTAGTCAGCTGACTTAACCTACCTCGGGAATCTCTCAATATCAACTACCTCCTTTGTGAGGACAGTCGCAACGTAATGTAAGGGTAAACGAGCACTTCAGAAATGAAAGTAGCAATTTATAATTATACTAGCGTACCCGACATACGTTGTCCTGCATGATATTTCAAGCAATTAGGATATTAAATTTAATAATATTATGTTTAAAACAAAAGCTACTTTTAATAACACAAAAAAACAACATTTGTTATGTGCACGTTTGCCTAAAAACAAATAGAAAATAAAATATCGCGAATTTCTTATTCAGGCCTCACTTACAACCCCCACTCCCGTTCAAACCTAAAAAAATTAATATATCTTATAATCATGGAAGAATTAATGCTAATTTACATATAGAGTTTTGTTAAGTTCGCTTCAATCGTTAGTGCCCAATAAAATTGTTGGCCCCCACTTCAATTGTTTAGTGTATATCTCGTTTATACTTTCTTATACGACAAAAGTGAATATAACAAAAGTTACTCTAAATAACAAAAAAAAAAAACTTTCAACCTGTGCATATTTGCCAAAAAACCAATAGGAAACGAAATATCGCTATTTTTAATTTTAGGCCTCCCTTACGACCCCCGACCCCCACTCCTGGTCCATTTGCCGTGCTGATTGGTGACGCTAAACCATCCAGGGCGTCACCCAACCGCGTACAAAAAAATTCATTCAAATCGGCCCTGCCGTTTAGGAGGAGTTCAGTGACATACACACGTACAGTAGAATTATATATTTATAAAGATTTAAAAAATATATCATACATTTAGTCACCTACTAATACAATATATAGCAAAATTATGTGTTAATTTAATGTTATTAATAATTTTTTTCTTTTAAAAGGGATAGCCACTGAAGCGGTGGCAGATATGCAACGAAATACGTAGGGCAGTTTCAATAAAGTTTGCACCGGAATAATGTTTTTTTATTGGAGTCCCTTGCCATGAAATTTGGGGAATATATAAATAATATTGGGTCCAGAATAAGCAGAGTTTTATTAATTTTTTTTTTTAAATTGTAATATCCGTATGATTTATGATATATTTTAGAACGTGGGAAAGTCAATGGATGCAACATTTATTTATTAACGTCCACTTTTTGCAACTTAGGCTAATCGGGACGGGTTATATACAGGTTACCACCCTTTTCTAGCCTGGGTGGGATTTTAGGACGTTATTTAACCCTAGAATGGTAGTGATATTATTTCCCGCTTAATGGTATTGATACGTAAATTTAACGTGTGCAACTGATAATTGGTGAAATTTTTCAAAATTTGTTAATGTTTGTGACTATTTTTTTATTTTATTAAAACATACACTTATCTTTAACTTATATCTACGCTAATATCTAATAATGTGCACGGCATTCCTTTCAGGCGCTTGGTTCGAAACACGTTCCGGAGGTTGTGTGCTCCATTCATATCCATTCTTACGAAGCGCAACCCCACCTTCTACATTTATTGTGACTGATCTGTCAATATTGTGTGGTTGAGAGGTTTTAGGTTTTTTTTTTCCTCTGTGTTTGTTCTCTTTCTTCGATTGCCTTGATGTCTTCTCAAATTTTCTCACTCTCATCGCTAACTAGTCCACTCTGTGTTGCAATCATTTCCGAAGGCTCAGCCTCCTCATCACTTGGAGAATACTCCGGATCATCATCGCTCTCCTATCCATAACCATCTATTTCATAATTGTCATTTTCCCCATCTGAGTCATCGGAGAGTTCTTTCAACAAATTTCTGATTTCTTCATCCAATGAATATTTTTTCTCCATTTTTCCGAAACTATAAACAGATTATTTATATTCTTTTTATACATCTTTGTCTTTTTTATATTCAAAAATAAAAGTTAAAAACATTAAGAGAAAATAAATTATAATATAAAAAATAAATTGGAAGAAAATAAATTGAGAATAACATTAACTAAGTTATGACATAAAAACCGGTTATTAGTAGCGATACGTAAATTTTACGTGCCAAAAAGTTGCGGTTAATGGTATTGATACGTAAATATTACGTGTTGTTTTTATTTCAAAAAATAGTATTGGATGAGTGTGAAGGTTCACTTAGCTGCACTTGGCGGATATCAAGGCGGAACTGTCTGGAGGGCTCATAGCTGAGGGGTGGGGGTGGTGGGCTCGTTAACGGCCCTTTGATAACAGTTCAAACCAGATCATACGTAATTTTTACGTTCACTACCATTCTAGGGTTAATGAATTTCGTCACTAAATAATTTCCTTTGCCCAGGCGAGAATCGATCTCGCCACTCTAGGTTTGCCATGTGAGATAAAGGTCAACGCTTTAACTCGCATGGCTAACCTGAGCCCCATGGATGCAACAGAGATACAAACAAGCAGAGGCAGGCAAATCATTTTTATTTGATCAATACCATACTCGTTACTTCACTGTTTCATGACATTCAATATTACTATCGGTATTGGGGTAATTCGGACCAAGAAGAGAATGGTTTTGGAGGGGGAGGGGGTAGAGTACACTCGAAATATCTTCTTTGGTATGAGACCGATCGAAAAATATTAAATTGTCTTTATTCTTACAAATTAAATTATCTACAACTTAGTGGCTCAGGTTAGCCAGGTGAGTTAAAGCGTCGACCCTAATCTCATATGGTAAACCTAGAGTGGTGAGTTCGATTCCCGTCTTGGGCAAGAGGTTTATTTAGTGACGGAATTCACTAAATGCAATCCATAATCCCACCCTGGCTAGAAAAGGGTGGTAACCTGTAGACAACCTGTCCCAATTAGCCTTAGTTGCAAAAAGTGGACGTTAATAAATAATTTAATTTATCTACAACTACTGTTCTATACATTTTTTCTGTGAATCGAATATTAACTGAGTTACATGTATTTTTTTTCCAGTAAACCCTCACTTCACCTCATTCAACTTAAATATCTGAGTCACTAATGATCTCGTGTCCATATAATTCCTGTTTAAATGGGTTTCTTACATCTGGCGAAGCAGTGAGTAGTTGATGATATTAGATGTCCACCATGTCAATTGAACACGTGGGAAATCTGCTTAATTTTCGCAGCCTGCTCGCTATGGAGATTTCCCAACTCCCGTTCATCCATGTCCATGGATTTTGCAATATTTGGTGTGGGTAATGAATAGAGTAATAAGGGAGAAGTGAACAAAACAATTTAATAAGTTTATCAACAATTTACAATATTTTTGGGGATGTTTATCACGACGCACTGACAGTTCTTTGTCCTTCTTCTAACCTCGATGAACAGGTTATGCACGCAGTGTTGCCACTAGCCCGCACTCATTCCGAAACCACTATTAAATTTTAAAGCAGGGGGGCCCCCGGTGGCATCTAGACGCAAGTTTATATAACTGTTACAACTAAATACGTCTTATCTACTGAGAAAACTATTAGTGTGATTTGCTTATTTTGATAAAAGTCCGTCACGCAGGGGCTGCGTAAACTAAGCAGATTTCCCAGGTGAAGTTTTATAATAGAGAAATTTCAGAATAGAGAGTCAAACAGTTACGGGAACGGCCCGAACTAGCTCTTGACGGAAACTCGCGACTAGACCCGAAGTTAGCCGATCTCATCTCAGAAGCTGAAAACAGAAAAATGCAAATATCTCGGTTAATATTCAAGATAGAGAATAAATGTATAGAAGAATATTTATAGTACATTTAATTTGCAATACGAATGATTCTATATAATTTTTCGATCCGACGTATAGTAACGGAGATATTTCGAATTTTCGAAAATCCTCCCCTCTAAACCCCCCCCTCCCACTGGTCCGATTTCAGCCATTAACGAACTTGATCTTTATTTTTGCATAAAACGTTTAAATTTTGAGTTTGGTAACGATCAAGCGAAAATTGCGACCGCTAGAGCGTTAGCAGACAAATATATATATATGTGTATATATATATATATATATATATATATATATATATATATATATATATATATATATATATATAATTTTGAACGGACCTCATTTTCGTCATCTCCTGGATAGGATCGATGGACATTTGAAGAATTTTTTCGAAACTCGCGTCATGAGTACGACCTCAATAGCTGATTTCCCTTAAGGGAAATCTGCTAAAAATGTTCATTGGGATTGTACATTGACATCCCTCTACGATCTTGCTCACGGTTCTTCGAGTCATACCCCAGTTCCACCACCGCAAACTGAAAGGATTTCAAATATTTGTATTTCAGGACAAAGGAAGTTATCTTTAGGTCTCAAACAGCTATATTTATTCTCTTTATTTTAGAATAGAAGACGTTTCGCCTTCCTGGGCATTAACAATGCTAAAAACATACAGGGTACAATTTTGTTTATCTAACAACCCTTAAGGCAAATCATAATTCTCTTAAATACATAGAGTTCTAACAAACCTTATAAAATTATTCTTCTTAGTCACTTTTATACTCACTAATGAGTCCAAATTAATAAAAATCTCCTTAAATTAATTTTGTCTTACCTAGAGGTAATTTGTCAATATCTAATAATCTGATAATATCTAATCTCTTATCAGGTAGGTTCTATAACCTTCATTTAGTGCTATTCCATTATTAACTTTGCTCATACATATATAACAATCATAACATCCTAGACTATATTAAGCAATTATAAATCCATAATTATTATATTATGTTTGTCAATTTGTTGTGTTGGATTTCCATTTTTGTTTTCTATTTCTGTTTTGCGTTCCATTTCTGTTTTTGTTTCCCATTTTGGTTTTATGTTCCAGTTCTGTATTTTGTTTTTTTGTTCCATTTCTGTTTTTGTTTTTCCATTTTGTTTTTGTGTTCCATTTCTTCTTTTTTTTGTTTCCCATTTTGGTTTTATGTTCCAGTTCTGTATTTTGTTTTTTTGTTCCATTTCTGTTTTTGTTTTTCCATTTTGTTTTTGTGTTCCATTTTGTTTTCCTATTTCCTGTTTTTGTGTTCGATTTCTGTTTCGTGTTACTTTTCTATTTTTCATGTTATATTTATGTTATGTTATTTTATGTTCGTTTAAATTAATTTTGTTGCGTTTCGTTTTTTTGTTTTGTTTTTTTTATTTTCAATTTTATACAGGTTTTTTTTTCCCGAGCAACATCGCCAAAGCTGTGAAGCTCCAAATAAATAAATAAAAAACAAACAAAAAAAAAACATATAAATCACTTCAAAATAATAACTACATTTTTCCCCAAAAATATCTTCTTCACCTTTATTTACCAGAATTATTATAATTTTTCTAACACTTCAGCATAATAGGTATTAAATTCCTTGTGTCAGTTTTGAAATTGACCACATTCTCAAGGTCTTTGGAAATGTACATAGCTACCAGAATTTTCCTCTTACTAAGGTTCTTACTAGAATTACATTGACGGCATATGGTATAATATTAATAAGGAGGATGTAAAGAGTTTTCTAACTGTGCTCAATGGTGTCCACAGTAATCTCAGGTTTACGCTGGAGTATGAATTGGAAGAAAAATTGAGATTTCTAGATATGAGAATTAAAATAATTCTGGTAAATAAAGGTGAAGATATTTTAGATATCAATCTCTATGTATCTAAGAGAATTATGATTTGCCTTAATGGTTGTGAGATAAAACATTTTTCCCCTGTATGTTTTAGCAGATTTCCCTTAAGGGAAATCAGCTATTGAGGTCGTACTCATGATGCGAGTTTCGAAAAATTTCTTCAAATGTCCATCGATCCTACCCAGGAGATGACGAAAATGAGGTCCGTTCAAAATTTTATATATATATATATATATATATATATATATATATATATATATATATATATATATATATATATATATTTGTGTGTTAACGCTCTAGCGGTCGCAATTTTAGTTTGATCGTTACGAAACTCGATATTTAATCGTTTTATGTAAAAATGAAGATCAAGTTCGTTAACGGCTGAAATCGGACCAGTGTGAGGGGGGGGGGGGGGTTAGAGGGGGAGTTTAAAAAAATTCGAAATATCTCCGTTATTATACATCGGATCGAAAAATTGTATAGAACCAATCTTATTGCAAATTAAATTTACTATAAATATTGGTCTATACATTTATTCTGTATCTTGAATATTAACCGAGATATTTGCATTTGTATTCTTGTATTGAGTGAACAGTTTGGTACTTTCCGAAGAGAGCTCTGGCGGCCGTTTTCGTAACTATTCGTCCCTCGTGTATAAGTTAGTGATCCCTTAATACTTACTACACTTGTTATTGTGCAGATTTCTCTATTGTATAACTTCACGTGGGAAATCTGCTTAGTTTACGCTGCCCCTGCGTGACGGACTTTTTAGCATTGTTAATGCACAGGAGGGCGAAACTTCTGCGATTCTAAAATAAGGAGAATAAATAAATAAAAGCTCTTTGAGACCTAATGATCATTTATTTTGTCCTGAAATACTTTAATTGGTCTCTGAAAGGGTTAAATGCAATATTTCTATAGTGTTTATTGTTTATTTTAAGTTAAAATATGATGGTTCATTGTGTTATCGAAACCGGTTGTGGGAAAAAAAAAACAATTTTCGTTAAAATACTTTTTATTCTCCAGTCACTACTTAAGAAATATAAATTATTTTACAATTTTTTTTACTTAGCTTAACATTTAAACTGAGGTATTTTATTAACATTTTGAAATTAAAGTATTTGTTTATGTAGGACTCTTTCCTTTTTTTAATACAAGGATCCATAAGATGAAGTTTGTTTGATTGAAAATTTACTTGTGAAAAGTAAAGAATTTAGATAAAAATAAGCTACTCCCTCCATAGTTTCTCTAAAGCTAATACAATTCATGCCTTCATAACACACAAAGAATCGTTTCAATAATGTAAATATTGGAAGACTACATTTGCTGTAAGTAAACGCATTAATGGAACTATTGATTGAAGAGATAAACAAGCTATCTAAGGCATTTCCAGCTAGGTTATTTGAAAGCCTTGGAGAATTATCCTCCAGAACAGAGTTATTCCCTTCTCCTCCGCTTCTGCCAACCAATGGCTAATAAATACTCCTTTATATTGCTACACAGACCACTACAGCTGTGCAAGCATTCCCCTACATCCTCGATATACATACATATAATATATCATTTGAATTATTTCCACACTACGAATTAATCTCATTTATATTTAACTGCAACACCTTTCATTTTGCTGGTCGTACTCATGACGCGATTTTCGAAAAATGTCTTCTAATGTTCAAATGTCCATCGATCCTACCAAGGAGATGAAGAAAAGTCCGTCATGCAGGGGCTGCGTAAACTAAGCAGATTTCCCACGTGAAGTTTTACAATAGAGAAATCTGCCTAATAACAACTGTAGTAGTAAGAAACCTCTAAACCTAAAACATTATTTAGGGCGTAATAACCCAGTAGTTTCTAGCCCCAAAAAACAGTTAACCTAACCTCTAAACCTATTCACGAGGGACGAATAGTTATGGAAACGGCCGCCAGAGCTCTCGGCGGAAAGTCCGAACATAGCCTACTGGTGACCACACGCAGAATACAAATGCAAATATCTCGGTTAATATTCAAGATAGAGAAAAAATGTATATAACAATATTTATAGTAAATTTAATTTGCAATAAGATTGATTCTGTACAATGTTTCGGTCCGACGTATAGTAACGGAGATATTTCGAATTTTCGAAAATCCTCCCCTCTAAACCCCCCCTCCCACTAGTCCGATTTCAGCCGTTAACGAACTTGATCTTTCTTTTTACATAAAACGACTAAATATCGAGTTTGGTACCGCGACCGCTAGAGCGGTAACAGACAAATATATATATATATATATATATATATATATATATATATATATATATATATATATACATTTTTGAACGGACCTCATTTTTGTCATCTCCTGGGTAGGATCGATGGACATTTGAAGAAAAAGTTCGAAAATTCTGTCATGAGTACAACCTCAATAGCTGATTTCCCTTAAGGGAAATCTGCTAAAATGAGGTCCGATCAAAACTGTATATATATATATATATATATATATATATATATATATATATATATATATATATATATATATATATACAGGGTGTCCCCAAACCAAACGGTCAAACTTTAGGGATCGATAGAGGATCGAAAAACTAAAACAAAAAGTCCTCTGGCATATGCCTCGTTTTCGAGAAAATCACAAAAAACGGAAAATAGTTGTGCAAAAACTAGTTAAGGCCAATGGAAGAGCGGATTTTATTCCTTGAATGAATTTCAGCAATAAATTTTATTCCAATACAATTACCTATTTAAAGTAGATAACATTATGAACAATAACTGAAGATTAAAGCATAAAAAAAGATTAAAAATTTAGAAAATTAATAAAATAATTAAATATTCTTACTTGGAAAACATAAATGTTTCAGTTTTTATATGGGTCTACCTTAGTGAGAAAAAAACCCTGACAATTTTGAAGGTTTTACCTTCTCTAAAATTACATCGTTAATTTCTAAAGCGTCAACGTAAATGTTGTTCGAAGTGCTGGCCTCTCGCTGCAATACACGTATCACATCGCGTACTCACAGATCGCACTGCATCTAAACATTGTTCTGCGCTGAGCTGGTTGCAAACCGTTCTGATGCGCTCGATGAGGTCATCCCTTGTGCGGACGGGCTCTCGGTAGACATTTTCTTTCACGTATCCCCACACGAAGAAATCTAGTGGCGTGAGGTCCGGAGACCGGGGAGGCCAAGGCACCGGCCCACCTCGTCCTATCCAGCGACCTGGGTAGTTGATGTCCAACCAGTCTCGTACGGCCCTTCCGTAATGTGCAAGACAACCATCGAGTTGAAACCAGCTATCAAGCCTTGTTTCCAAAGGGATATCTTCCAAAACTGCCCGTAAGTCATTCTCCAGGAATTGATGATAACTTTCTGCGTGAAGTCGAGCAGGTAAAAATACGGGACCTATTATGCTATTATAACAAAGACCGACCACATGTTTACAGAAAACTCATGCTGGTAGTGAAATTCTCTAACAGCGCGGGCATTTTCATGTGCCCAAAGGTGGTAGTTTCTTTGATTGAATATGCCCGCACGTGTAAAATTCGCTTCGTCCGTCCAGATTACTTTCGAACTTAGTTTACATCGTTTTGCAATTGTTCTTTGTACCAATTACAAAAATTTAATCGGCGGGGATAATCAGCGGGTATTAAATTTTGTACCTTTTGTACATGGTAAGCATGCCTGCGGTCAGCCCTTAATGTGCGCCAAATGGTTGTCTTTGGTATGCTTAGAACTGAAGCAGCTCTCCGGACGCTTGTGCCAGGGTTGGTATTGAAGTGCCTCAGTATCCTCTCCCTCTGCCTCAGGTCGGCTTCCATCGGAGCCTGCATACGGTTTCCACGACGATTACATGAGAAGGACCCAGTCTCTCGAAGCCTTCTGAAAGTGCTGGTAAAAACACCTCTGTGTGGGGTTTCTCGGTCAGGAAACCGTCTGCGATATTCCCGAACTGCCTGACGTGCATTGCCATCGCAGAATCCGTAGACGTAGACTATGTCCGCGTATTCAGCGTTGGTAAATCTAGCCCTATTTGTTGACTTCACTGAACAGTACTAGCAACACCACTAATGTGAGAATGCGAGGCTGGATTCCCCCCAAAAAGGATTAAAATGATAGTAAACATTTTAATCCTTTCTTTTTAAGTTTAAACACTATACCTAGACGTCTTATTGATAAGGAAAGCGTGAGAATATTCATGTTTTCTAAATTTACTCCTCGTAAATTAAAAAATTAAGCTTACTCAAAAAGCCAATAGTTTTTTGTAATTTAAATACATTATTAAAAAAATACACTTTTTGCACAACTATTTTCAGTTTTTTGTGATTTTCTCAAAAACGAAGCGAAAACGAGACATATGCCAAAGGACTTTTTTTCTTAGTTTTTCGATCCTCTATCGATCCCTAATCCCTTTGGTTTGGGGACACCCTGTATATATATATTTATTTTAACGCTCTTGCGGTCGCAATTTTTGTTTGGTCGACAATTAAATCGGTTTATGTAAAAAGAAAGATCTAGTTCGTTAATGGCTGAAATCGGACCAGTGGGAGGGAGGGTTCAGAGGGGGATTTTTGAAAATTCGAAATATCTCCGTTATTATGCGTCGGATCGAAAAATTGTATAGAATCAATCATATTGCAAACTAAATTTACTATAAATATTGTTTAATACTTTTATTCTGTATCTTGAATATTAACCGAGATATTTGCATTTGTATTCTGAGGGTAGTCGGTAGGAGTGGGCTATGTTCGGGACTTTCCGCCGAGAGCAAGGCCGGCCGTTTCTGTTCGTCTGTTCGTCCCTCGTGAATAGGTATAGGGATTCCTTAATACTACAGTTGTTATTAGGCAGATTTCTCTATTGTAAAACTTCATGTGGGAAATCTGCTTAGTTTACGCAGCCCCTGCGTGACGGACTTTTATTATTAATAAATAGGTTGAAAGTAGCAGACATATTTTGGGAGTATTTTTAATTAATAATATTTCACTGCTCGATTGGAAATTCAACTAAAAACTTAGTAAATTGTACTAAAGCCAGCCTAGCATATGAATCCCTATCTACTTCCTAATAAAGATTCGAATATGCAATGTGAAGTTAAATAGATTTAATATTAGTTTGGATAATAAAATATTTCAAATATTAGAATTCAGTTATTTCTGTAAAATTAATTTGTAATTATAATATTTTCTTGCTGAATTTTCCTATGAAGTTTATCAACTATTCAAATAAGTAATATATTTTTAATGGGTAATTTATTAATGTAAACTAGGAAAGTTATAAAAACACATAAGAAGAGCTCCTAGCAGAAGTTATTCTAATTTACTTGGTCTTATACATGCAAGAGGAAAGTAGTTCACTAGAGAAGATACATAACGGAAGAAGAAGTTGTTGAGGTAGATGTGTATCTCAGTAATTTCCATAGCAACTTGTGGAAGACTTGTTCTCAAGAATATCTTCCTGATAGTGTCTATGTTAATCCTCGTTTTCAAGGCTACCTCTCACTTTTACCCGCAACTCTATATCATTAGTCTGTTTTAAGCTGAAGCTAGGATTCCGCTATTTAAATCGGACATTTCATAAGGAAGAAAAAAAAGTCCGTCACGCAGGGGCTAAGCGGGTTTCGTGAAGGTTAGTCATAGATAAATCTACATACTGGTAACACAACACCACCGTGAATAAATACAAACGGAAATAAGAAATGTTTCATTCAATTTCAATAACCTGCCGACAGGAAGCGTTAGGTTAGAAATGTAAACAAACGGGTCTGCTCGCCTCACACCGGAAAGAAAAACAATTACTGAAAAATATCAGAATATAGCATATTAATTTTATTGATAACTATTTACTATATCTAGTACTACAATTAATAATGAGTCAGAATAAATTTTATTTCAATCAATCAAATTTTAGTAGTCCAAAACCTTAAGAGGGGGGGGGGTTCAACATGGACATATTTGTATGAATCTCGTATAATAAAGGTCTCTTTAATACGATTTTTGGTATTTAAACTTCGAATAATGTGATTTATTATGTAGCAGAGTATTGTTTATGTAACATGAGTCGAAGTGGTGGTTTGCTAAAGGCTGAAAATTGAAAAATTCAAATATCTCGGTTAATATACAAGATAGAGAATAAATGTATATAACAATAATTATAGTAAATTTAATTTGCAACAAGATTGATTCTATACAATTTTTTGATCCGACGTATGGTAACGGAGATATTTCGAATTGTCGAAAATCCTCCCTCTAAACCCCCCCTCCGCATGAGTACAACTTCAATAGCTGATTTCCCTAAAGGGAAATCTGCTAAAAGCCTAGTTAAAATGACTCAAAACCATAAAAGTAATAACTAACAAAATAATTTGCCAACTCAAGTTTAACAATAGATAAATCTAAATACTGGTAACAAAATACCACCGTGAGGATTAAGTGAATAAATACAAACGGTAATAGGAAATCTTTCAGATATGTAGATAATTTCCGGGCAGGAAGCATCTGAAATGGAAACAAAGAGGTCTGCCACCTCTCACAGGAAAGAAAAACAATTACGGAAATATGTCATATTAATTTTATAGAAAACAATTTACTAATCTAGTACTATAATTTATAATGAATCAGAATAATTTTTATCTCAATCAAATTGTATTAGTCCAAGAACTTAAGAGGGGGAGGGTCACGATAGCACATTTGCATTTATCTCGTATAATAAAGGTCTCTTGACAACAACTAATGGAATTTAAACTTCGAATAATGTGGTTTATTACATAGCAGAGTATTGTTTATGTAACTTGAATAGAAGTGGGGGGTTTGCTGATGGCTGAAAACTGAAATATGCAAATATTTCGCTTAATATTCAAGATAGAGAATAAATGTGTAGAGCAATAATTATAGTACATTCAATTTGCAATAAGATTGGTTTTACACAATCTTTTGATCCGATGTATGGTAACGGAGATTTTTCGAAAATCCCCCCTTTAAACCCCACCTCCCACTGGTACGATTTCAGCCGTTAATCAACTTACATTCTTTTTTACAAAAAACGACTAAATATCGAGTTTGGCAACGATAAAAAAAATTGCGACCGCTAGAGCGGTAACAGACAAATATATATACTATATATAGGAGTGGAGGTGTCTTTGACCTTCTTATCCCTCCGTTAATGGTGAACCTCCACCAGCCAGCCCAAATCCTGAGTTATGTGAAAATGTTTTTTAATCTATATCATACTCGATATTTAACCAATTAGCCAGCACCAAAATTAAAATTCGTTAAAGGCTGAATTAATAATAAATTCAAAATATCTCCCATATTATGAGTCGGATCGAAAAATGTTAGAAACCAGTCTTGTTAAACTATTGATACTCTGTAATTGTTGCACTTTACATATTTTCTTTACTCAAGTACTATTCATTCATACTATCTGGTTCTCAGCCTTCAGTAAACCCCCACTTCTACCCATGGGATTTTTGGAAGATTTCCCTTAAGGGAAATCAGCTATTGAGGTCGTACTCATGACGCGATTTTCGAAAACTTTCTTCAAATGTCCATCGATCCTACCCAGGAGATGACGAAAATGAGGTCCTTTCAAAACTATATATATATATATATATATATATATATATATATATATATATATATATATATATATATATTTGTCTGTTAACACTCTAGCGGTCGCAATTTTTGTTTAATCGTCACCAAACTCAGTATTTAATCGTTTTATGTAAAAAGGAAGATCAAGTTCGTTAATGGCTGAAATCGGACCAGTGGGAGGGGGGGTTTAGAGGGGGGATTTTCAAAAATTCAAAATATCTCCGTTATTATGCTTCGGATCGAACACTTGTATAGAAACAATATTATTGCAAATTAAATTTACTATAAATATTGTTATATACATTTATTCTCTATCTTGAATATTAACCGAGATATTTGCATTTTTATGAAGGCTGTGGTCGGGTATTGTTCCGATTAGTTCGGCCATTTTCGTAACTTCTCTGCTCAGGTGGAAGCTTCTTCTAACCTTACCTGTCGTTTCTAACCTTACCTTACCTTCGTTACTTTGTGAAATTTATACAAATTCGTTCTGTTCATACGCCCTTTAGTTCGTGGACTACTAAAATTCGAGATATTAAAATATAAATTATTCTTACAATTCAGTAGCCGTTTCAGTTGGGAATTTATTTTAATTTACTGAAAGATTTCTCATTACCCTTTGTATTTAATCACGGTGGTGTTGTGTTACCAGTATGGAGATTTCTCTATTGTAAAACTTCACGTGGGAAATCTGCTTAGTTTACGCAGCCCCTGCGTGACGGACTTTTTAGAAATAAAAAATGCATCGTGACATGAGCTCAGTAGTTTTTAATACTGGCACGTTGGAATCTGCTTAGTTTGCCGTGACCTTTTTTTTAGCACTGGCACAAACATATTATTCTATTCCAATCTGAAAATTTTGTCAATTTTTTTTCTTTTCGCCATACACTCAAGAGTGAGTAAATGCCTCTACATTTCCTTCAAAGAAAGCAGGAGGAGGGTATTTTTCAACCCGAAAGGCTGTTTTTCATATCTTGGAGAAAAGAGAAGAGTAAGAGAGCTATTTTTCAACAGTTCAAGAGACGTCTTGAATGAATCCATCTGAGTTGGCCCGTCATTCATGGCTTACCAAACTTCTACAACATCCTACCAACATTATTACTAACACAATTCTTCTCTATTGAATCAAGACTAAACAGAATTTATTTCTATAACTTCCACGGAAGCCAAGAAGGAGTTTCCACCTCAAGAAGAAGTACTCCTTCTTGTTTAATTCATTCCATTCATAAAATATAAACTAGAGTTGACGAAATATTGATTGCTTACTATATACGAAAAATAATATTTTGTTAGTTGATTCCATTAAGTAAATTCAAAGTATTTTTTTTACTTCTTAATATACGTGTCAATCGTGAGCTATTTTAACCCCCACCGTTTTTGAGTTTAGTTACTAAATTCCTCAAAACTAAAATGTACTAGAACCTTTTTTTTAAACACTAACAATGTTGTCTTCAAAACTCTCTGGGGTTTAAATCAAGATACCATGTTCTTAGATCTTGCTCATGACAGGTTTATAAAAGATAAGTTTAGCCCCCATTAGTGCTAGAACAGAAGAATCTAAATATACCACAAGGGATAAATCCTTTTTTTTTTCTTATGATGACTGTTGCTGTACAATGTTGCCCATGAAACTTAACAGTAAAAGGTAAAAGCAACATGTGAAAAGTATAGACAATAATGAAAATAAAACTGCTTTGACGGATCATTCTATCTCCAGGAAACACACCTTCAATTTTGAAAAAGTTCAAATAATTGATAAAGAGAGAAATAATACTTAACTGAAAATTAAAAAGAATATTCACATAACAAAAAAATAGAAAAGGGGCAGTAAACAAAAAAAAAGAAATCAAATACCTCAATCATATATTCTATAAAATTTTATCATAAATTAATCGAATTTAAATTATGACGCAGAATAATCGAGTTCAAGATTGACTTGTAAATAACCGAGTTGCAGTAAGCTGACTGAACCTACCTCGGGAACCTCTCAGTATCAACTACCTCCTCTGTGAAGACAGTCGCAACGTAATGTAAAAGGAAAACGAGCACGTCAGAAGTGACAAGTAGCAATTTCACTTCATTTCGTACTCATGACGCAATTTTCGAAATTTTCCTTCAAATGTCTATCGATCCTAACTAGTAGATGTAGGTGAGTAATAGTAAGCTGTAATATCATTAACAACTTCATTACAAGGTTAAATACCAAATATTGTTTTCAACAAAGCTTTATCATAGGAGATACAAACAAATACGTTCAGTCGAACCCCTCCCCCTCCTTTTTATTCTCGGATTACTAAAATCTGAGTGACCTAGATAGATATTATTCTGACTCATTTCAAATTACTCTCCTAGCTATAATAATTAGTTTTCAATAAATTTAATATGTTATATTTAGTTATATTTCATTAATTGTTTTTCTTACCGGTCTATTTATTGAGCGCTTTGAGGTTGTCACAAAATTATAGAAAAATAACAAAAACTGAAACAACAAATAAAAAATTAAATACGACAAATAATCATTAAATACTAGTAATAAACAAACACAAATGAACATTAGACTAGTAATAAAGACAACTATTTAAAATGGTTTTAATAAATAAATTATGTTATTCCTATATACTAGTACATTTATATTATTATTTTTTTTTATTTATTTAGTTTTGCGCCTCACAGCGATGTTGGTTGGCTTTATTAAGATGATATATATTTACACCTTCATGTGCTTACCTTTTTTGTACTTTTATATTATGGAAAATATTTCTTAAATATCTGATTCTTTCTCAAAAGTTAAACCTTTTAAATCTTTTTAGGTATGCTGTAGACCTATTCTATTTTGTATTATATGTTTTTGTAAATGTTGATGTGTTTTAGACATGTTAGTATTCGTGGAATATATTGGCTGCTGTCATTTAATAGTTCTGTCATATCGTACGGTATGTGAAGGTTTTTTCGTTGGATGCAGTCTGTTAGTATGTGTTTTATCAAGGTGTTTGTTGCAGTATTTGCATACAGTGTAATCAGACAGTTATTCCTATATGCTAGAACATTTATATTATTTTTTTTAAATTTATTTATTTAGTTTTGTACCCCATAGCGATGGTTATTTGTATTATTAGGATAATATATTTACTCCTTCATGTACCTTACCTTTTTTGTACTTTTATATTATGGAAAATATTTCTTTAGTATCCGATTCTTTCTTATATCCGTGCTTTGTCCAAAGAATATAATAAAAGTTAACCCTTTTAAATCTTTTTAGGTATGTTGCAGACCTATTCTATTTTGTATTATATGTTTTTTGTAAATGTTGGTGTGTTTTAGATTTGTTAGTATTTGTGAAATATATTGGCTGCTGTCAGTTAATAGTTAATAATATTCATATCGTGGGGTATGTGAAGGTTTTCTCGTTGGATGCAGTCTGTCAGTATGTGTTTTATCGTAAGGTGTTTGTTGCAGTATTTGCATATAGGGTTATCTGTCCTTGTCATTAAGTGTCTATGTGTCAGGTATGTGTGGCCGATCCTGAGTCTGGCAAGAACTACTTCCTCCCGTCTAGTACTCCTATGGCTCGATGGCCACTCCTTAATAGTACTTTTGATACTGCGGAGGTGGTTCTTTACTTCCATCCATTCTGATTGCCATTTGTTTAGGATTCGGTGGCGTATATGTCTCACTATGTCTTCGTATAATAAGTTTGTTTGTGTGTATTGAGTTTGTTGAGTAATTAGTTTAGCCTGGTAGTCTGCTGTCGTACTAAGTCCAAGGTCCTCGTGTCCTGGCAGCCAATATAGGGTAATTGTATTTTGGTATGTTTGTTGTTTATGAATTTCTTCTGTTATGTTTAGTGCTATTGGGTGAGTGATGTAAATGTCTCGGAGGGTTAATAATGAGCTTAGTGAATCTGAACAAATTAGTGTGTGTTTGGGCTGTGATGATGTAGGTGTCATGTTTTTAAGTGCCAACCAAATTGCATGGAGTTCAACCTCCAAGTATACTATAGTGGGATGGCGACTTTTCTGAAAAAAATTCTGTTTCTGTGACTGCTGCAGATCCGACTTTGTCATCGCTCTTGGATCCGTGAGTATACCAAACCGAATGGAAGTTGTTCTTTGCTAAATACACTTTGAAGTGATAGAATAGTGTAGATAATGTGTCTGATTTTTTAAACTTGGTTAACGATAGATCTACAACGTACCTAATAAGCCAAGGAGGTGTTTTAGGCATCCTTAGAGGGAATATATTCACGCTTTGGATACCAAATAGACCTTCACTTTCATTGCATCTGACAGAGAAAGGACGGATATGTGAGGGTTTGCTTTCACATAGTGCAATGAATGGGTTCTCATATAGTGCAATGAATGGGTTCTCATATAGTGCAATGGGGGAATTACAAATAAAATGAAGGACGCTTCCCTATTTGTGTGGAGCAGGCGGAAGGAAGTGCTACTTCCCTATTTGTGTGGAGTAGGCGGAAGGAAGTGCTACTTCCCTATTTGTGTGGAGTAGACGGGAGGAAGTGCTACTTCCCTATTAGTGTGGAGTAGGCGGAAGGAAGTGCTACTTCCCTATTAGTGTGGAGTAGGCGGAAGGAAGTGCTACTTCCCTATTAGTGTGGAGTAGACGGGAGGAAGTGCTACTTCCCTATTAGTGTGGAGTAGGCGGAAGGAAGTGCTACTTCCCTATTTGTGTGGAGCAGGCGGAAGGAAGTGCTACTTCCCTATTAGTGTGGAGTAGGCGGCAGGAAGTGCTACTTCCCTATGTGGGTGGAGCAGGCGGGAGGAAGTGCTACTTCCCTATTAGTGTGGAGTAGGCGGAAGGAAGTGCTACTTCCCTATTTGTGTGGAGTAGACGGGAGGAAGTGCTACTTCCCTATTAGTGTGGAGTAGGCGGAAGGAAGTGCTACTTCCCTATTTGTGTGGAGTAGGCGGAAGGAAGTGCTACTTCCCTATTAGTGTGGAGTAGGCGGAAGGAAGTGCTACTTCCCTATTTGTGTGGAGTAGGCGGGAGGAAGTGCTACTTCCCTATTAGTGTGGAGTAGGCGGATGGAAGTGCTACTTCCCTATTTGTGTGGAGTAGGCGGATGGAAGTGCTACTTCCCTATTTGTGTGGAGTAGGCGGGAGGAAGTGCTACTTCCCTATTTGTGTGGAGTAGGCGGGAGGAAGTGCTACTTCCCTATTTGTGTGGAGTAGGCGGGAGGAAGTGCTACTTCCCTATTTGTGTGGAGTAGGCGGGAGGAAGTGCTACTTCCCTATTAGTGTGGAGTAGGCGGGAGGAAGTGCTACTTCCCTATTTGTGTGGAGTAGGCGGGAGGAAGTGCTACTTCCCTATTTGTGTGGAGTAGGCGGAAGGAAGTGCTACTTCCCTATTTGTGTGGAGTAGGCGGGAGGAAGTGCTACTTCCCTATTTGTGTGGAGTAGGCGGATGGAAGTGCTACTTCCCTATTTGTGTGGAGTAGGCGGATGGAAGTGCTACTTCCCTATTTGTGTGGAGTAGGGGGATGGAAGTGCTACTTCCCTATTTGTGTGGAGTAGGCGGATGGAAGTGCTACTTCCCTATTTGTGTGGAGTAGGCGGGAGGAAGTGCTACTTCCCTATTTGTGTGGAGTAGGCGGAAGGAAGTGCTACTTCCCTATTTGTGTGGAGTAGGCGGGAGGAAGTGCTACTTCCCTATTTGTGTGGAGTAGGCGGAAGGAAGTGCTACTTCCCTATTTGTGTGGAGTAGGCGGAAGGAAGTGCTAAGTATAAGAGAGACCGGAAGGGAAGGGATGAGGTGTAGAAGGCGAGGCGGTGTTGTCGGTCCGCCTTTCCCAGTCACCGCAAAGCCACAGGCTCCCTCGATTAATTACCAATACCGCAGCCATTTACCCTGAATGCCGTTTATTCTACAAGTCCCTTGTGGCTTCAATCAGCCGGTTTTATTAAACAATATCCCTTCAGCTCAATATGGCACTTGATTAATTGCAATTATTAGTAATGTTGTTGTCCTATTCAATCAAATGTGAAATGAGTAACAGCCATTGTGAATACTTATGCCTTGTATGTACACACACAAATGTCTAATTTGTTTCACCTATTATATTAAATGCTTTACCGTACATAGGAATAAATCCGATTTTCGCCCTATAAATTAACAAGAAATTACATTAACTGAGTTGTACTTAATTAAATATTATTCAATTACAATGTAATACTGGAAAATATGGTAATGATGGAGCAGTATCGGAATGCTGAATATTTTTTCAAATGTAAACAATATTCTAAATAATATATAGTTTCTTGTTTTTGTAGATATAGACCAACTGTTTGTGTTTGTAAAGGCCATAATAGTATAGGTTACCCAAGTTCATTCCCTTTGTACGAATAGAAAAAAGAAATATGTGATTCCATCCGCGCAATATTTTGAAACATCAATCGGAATATTACACGATTGTGTACTAAGATCAAAATTTAAATTATTTATCAACGTCCACTTTGTGCAACTAAGGCTAATTAGGGTGGGTTATCTACAGGCTAACACCCTTTTCTAGCCAGAGTGGGACTAAGGATATTAAATGAATTCCGTCACTAAATAATTTCTTTTGCCACTCTAGGTTTACCATTTGCAATTAAGGTAAAAGCTTTAACTCACATGGCCAACCTGAGGCCCATTAATTAAATATAATTCAATTACAATTTAATTCTGGAAAGTATGATAATTATGGAGCAGTATCCGAATGCTGAATATTTTTTTCAATGTTAACAATATTCTAAATAATATATAGCTTCTTGTTTTTATAGATATAGAACCACTGTTTGTTGTGAATAGAATCACATATTTAATTTTTTCTATTCGTACAAAGGGAATGAACTTGGGTAACTTATACTATTTTAACCTGTACAAACACAAACAGTAAATTAAATTAAATTATTTATTAACGCCCACTTTTTGCAACTAAGGCTAATTGGGACGGGTTATCTACAGGTTACCACCCTTTTCTAGCCAGGGTGGGATAATGGATTTTATTTGATGAATTCCGTTACTAAACAAATTCCTCTGCCCAGGCGGGAATCGAACTCGCCATTCTAGGTTTACCATGTGAGATTAAAGTCAACGCTTTAACTCACATGGCTAATCTTAACCCCATTAACTAAATACTATTCAAAACTATATAATACTTGAAAATATGATAATTCTGGAGCAGTATCGGTGTTTGCCACTACGATGGATCTGGATTGCCAGCGGTCCAAGCCTTTTATTTAATATTATTATTAGTTCTTTTTTAAATATCATATGTTTTGTAATTGATATTAGTTTGAAATACAGTCCGCTATTGAACTATAGCTTAAAATTGGTTACTGATACAATTTTAGCAAATAGTGACTAAAAAACTGGATAAAATTGGTTACTGATACAATTTTAGCAAATAGTGACTAAAAAACTGGATAAAATTGGTTACTGATACAATTTTAGCAAATAGTGACTAACAAACTGGATACAATTGGTTACTGATACAATTTTAGCAAATAGTGACTAACAAACTGGATAAAATTGGTTACTGATACAATTTTAGCAAATAGTGACTAACAAACTGGATAAAATTGGTTACTGATACAATTTTAGCAAATAGTGACTAACAAACTGGATAAAATTGGTTACTGATACAATTTTAGCAAATAGTGACTAACAAACTGGATAAAATTGGTTGCTGATACAATTTTAGCAAATAGTGACGAACAAACGAGATAAAACTGGTTACTACTTTAGACTTTAGGCTATATGGTTACTGAAGCGGCCGAACTAACTTTCGGTGGGAACGAATAGAAGCTACCATAGCTCTTCCGTTACACTTAATAAAAATGCAAATATCTCGGTTAATATTCAAGCTAGAGAATAAATGTATATTTGACAATATTTATAGTAAATTTAAATTGCAATAAGATTGGTTCTATAAAATTTTCGATCCAACGTAGAGTAACTGAGATATTTTGAGTTTTCGAAAATTACCCCTTTAACCCCCCCCCCCTCTCACTAGTCCGATTTCAGCCGTTAACGAACTTGATCTTAAGGGAAATCTGCTAAAATTGTAGGATATGTGCAATACATAATGAGTAGTATAATTCACCTGAGATGGATTTTGAGGACATATTAATTGCAGGAAGACAACAGAGAATATGGAAAGTCTAATTAAAGTTCTGATTGTTCATTTAGAATGCAAATATGTGCCACAGCTTTCATTATTTGGCGGAGATTTAATTGGAAAACTCATACCATTTCACAAAACACAACACTAATAGGCCAGACAAGTGTTATTATGTAAGTATCAAATACTTTAATGTCCAGCGTGTGCTACTGCCACAACAATATATGCATCACTAAACTAAAGATATCACTTCAGAATATTCCAAACACTTACGTAAAGTAAATTAAATTGGTTTCGATCGAGTACTGGATACATTTTGAATTTTAGTTCTGCTCTAACCTCAGCAGTTAACACGTTGAGTGCTAAGGTGGCCGCCGGCAGGCAAATAATACTTTCCCCCCAGGCGCATTGCCTGCCGGCGGCCAACCTTCCTACGCACTTTTACTCATCTTGGAGCCCTTTTACTAGCCCCCACCACTTAGCTTCTACTTCGTTTCTTCATGGAATTCATTCACAGAGGTGCGCCTTGAGCTTTCAATTTTTTCAATACAAAAAAGTTCGTGTTTTAGATTTCACGTAAGTATTTTAAATTAATTCACTTTAAATTTTTTTTCTCGGAAAATAATAGCCAGATTTTTATTTTTTCTGTTTTTCCGATAAATAAAATTTCTCAATGAAATAAAATATCAAGAAAACACAAGCATTTTTTTTTTTGCGCCATTAGCATGAAATTTGAATTAGGGGTCGCGCTCAAAACGTGTTAAAGGACTTGGTCTTTGATACTGTTGTCATATCTGCCGGTGCAGACCGTCGTCATATATATGTTATATATATATTTGTCTGTTACCTCTCTTGGGGTCGCAATTTTGGTTTAATCATTCCCAAACTCGATATTTAATCGTTTTAGCAGATTTCCCTTAAGGAAAATCAGCTATTGAGGTGGATTTTCGAAATTTTTATTCAAATATCCATCGATTCTACCTCAGAGATGACGAAAATGTGGTCCGTTCAAACCGTTGTTATATAAAAAAAAGATCAAGTTCTTTAATGGCTGAAATCGGCCTGGGGTGGGGGGGTTAAAGGGGGAGAATTTCGAAATGTCTTAATATATCGTATATATCTTTATTATGCGTCGAATCGAAAAATTAAATATAACCATTCTTATTGCAAATTTAATGTTCTATAGATGTTGTTATGCACATTTTTTCACTACCTTGATTATTAACTGAGATATTTGTATTTTTAAGTTTTCGGGCATTCAGTAAAGCCCCACTCCTACTCATCTGATATTAACAATATTCCATTATGTTATGAAGCACTTTATTTGAAGCTTAAATACCAATTATTGTTCACATTGAACTTTTAATTTTTGAGTTAGATGCAAAAACGTGACGCACGTGAGAAATCTGCTTAGTTAACGCAGCCCCTGCGTTACGGACTTTTCATGTAAAAAGAAAGATCAAGTTTGTCAATGACTTAAATCCGACCAGTGGGGGGTTAGAAAAGAGGAATTTCGAAAATTCTTAATTTCTCCGTTATTATATTATATATTTCGGATCGAAATATTGTATAGAATCAATCTTCTTTCAAATGTAATGTTCTATAAATGTTGTTATGTACATTTTTTTCACTATCTTAATTATTAACTGAGATATTTGTATTTTATAGCTTTCGGCCTTCAATAACCGCCCCCCCCCCTCCTACTCATGTCATATAATCAATAAGCTGTTATATAATGGATCACGTTATATCAAGCACCATCAAATATTGTTCTCATTGAACTTTTCATTTTTGAGATAAATACGTGGGAAATCGGCTTAGTTTACTCAGCCACTACGAGACGGACTTTTTATTAAATCACGCATCCTTAAAACGGAAAAAAAATATTTTTTTCTGTAATCGTTGAATAATGGTAACATTACTAAACTGAAATGAGTGAAGAAAGTGAAACATTTTGCAATAGAGTGAAGAAGTGAATTGCCTTCTTAATTAGTAATAAGTATAAATTAAAAAATAATTTGAAGTTGGAAATTAAATGCTTTTAAATGTTTCTTAACATTGTAAGGATTTATTTTAACAAAATAAATTGAAATGTGAATGAATTATTGGTGGAAATAATCAATATATTTTAAAATTTAAATATAATAATAATTACCTTCCTTGTTTATAAGCTGCACTTGTTTTATAACTGCACTACTTCACAATCATCACTAGTTGTTTTATAACCTGCTTATAACCTTTCACAACCATGCTTATAACCTACCAACAACATACCATAATCTTCACAACATCCTAATTTTGTTCATATTCTGGTTAGATCTAATCATGTATTACACGATTACAGAAAAAGTTTAATATTACACTCGCGACGAAAGTGAATTTACAACTCTCGTGAAATTACGTTTCACTCGAGTTGTAAAATGATCTACTTTCGTCACTTGTATAATAAATAACTATACTAACACTCATTTATATTCTGATGTATCTTTGTATAGAAAAATGAAACTTTGTATCTCTTCCACATAATATTCAGAGCCCTTCCGACGCTCGTAAAAGGAACTTGATGTATTTTCATCAAAACTGCCGAACTACAAAACTCTGGTTTTCAGGAAACCGAATAAATCCCAAGGTGAAAAGAGATAATGCATACGCGAATATAAGGAATCCACTTGTTAGCTCTTCAATGATATATCTCTTATTTTCTCTAATATTTTATTCCGTTATTTCCACTCAATGAATTTATAATAATTCTAGATCAGATATTATAATTCATAATAGGAAAAAATAAAATCTGGAGGGATTAACTCATTTGTCGGTAAAACACTTTTACTCTAAATCACGTTCAATCTAAGAAAATATTAACTTAATTTTACTTGAATAGTTTTATTAAT
This sequence comes from Riptortus pedestris, assembly GCA_019009955.1. Taxonomy (NCBI): domain Eukaryota; kingdom Metazoa; phylum Arthropoda; class Insecta; order Hemiptera; family Alydidae; genus Riptortus; species Riptortus pedestris. The sequence goes on from CM032228.1 coordinate 11,383,203, forward strand.
CTATTGAATAACGTGTAGTAACTATCTACAGGTTATTCAACAGATAAATCTACATACTGATAACACAATAGTACCGTCAACATCAAATGAATAAATACGAACGATAAAAAGAAACCTTCATAAGGGAAGCACCTAAAACGTAGACAAACAGGTGTGCCTATTTCTCACAGAAAAGAAAAACAATTACGGAAATATATCAGAATAAAACATATTCATTTCATTGAAAACTATTTACTATATCTAGTACTGTAATTTATAATGGATCAGAATAATTTTTATCTCAATCAATAAAATTTCAGTAGTCCAAGAACTTGGACTCCAAGGTCTCTTGAAAACAATTTATGTTATTTAAGCTGCAATAATGTGGTTCATTGCATAACAGATTACTCGTATTGTTTATGTAACACTAGTAGAAGTGGGGGTTTGCTGAAGGCTGAAAACGGAAAAATGCAAATATCTCGGTTAATGTTCAAGATAGAGAATAAATTTATATAAAAATATTTATAGTACAATTGATTTTCAATAAGATTGGATCTATACAATTTCTTGATCCTACGTATAATAACGGAGATATTTCGAATTTTCAAAAATCCCCACCTCTAAACCCTCCCCTCCCACTGGTCCGATTTCAGCCATTAAAGAACTTGATCTGTCTTTTTGCATAAAACTTTTAAATATCGAGTTTGGTAACGATCAAACAAAAATTCCAACCGCTAGAGCGGTAACAGACAAATATGAATATATATATATATATATATATATATATATATATATATATATATATATATATATATATCCTGTGTAGAATCGATGGACATTTCAAGAAAAGTTTTGAAAATTGCGTCATGAGTACGACCTCAATAGCTGATTTCCCTTGAGGGAAATTTGCTAAAAGCTTTCGCTTTTGTAGAACTAACTCTTTAGTAGGCATGTAATTCGTTTTTTATATTTATTTTTTTTGGGGGGAGGGGTTAACTATTTAACATTACTTTTGGCAATTTAAATATAGTTCAAAGTTCTTACTATGGTATGACAGGGCAGATTACAACCATTATTTATACATATATATATATATATATATATATATATATATATATATATATATATATAAAATATATATTATTATGGGGGAGGTTTATACTCAGTAAGAATTAGAGTAAAATCCATATCGGGAGAAAATCCAACCGATATGGAGCTTGTGATTTGTGACATGTTAAGGGGAATTTATAAATTTTCGCACGATTCTAGCAGTATCAAGAAGTACCCCTTGCTGTGCTTCTTTTATAATTGTTGATGGCAGATTTAAATTTTTGGTGCCTGCTATTGTCGTTTTTGGCACGAGTCCATTTGAACTTACTATAATAGGCGTAACTATGGCAGATTTCAGTTTGTATACCTCTTTGAGCTCGATCTGGTGGCAATCACTTGGTCTTGGATAGCTGTAATGAAACCTTGTTTCAGAAAACAGGTTTCCAGACGTCAGCCACGCGACAGAATAAGCCAAGTCTACCTCCGAGCCATAAAGGCGACTGTAATAACGACCATGAAGTTCCTTACTTTGCCATTCTGAAAGAAAATGGGATACATCTATAACTTCCTACATTTCAAGTTCAAGGCCGTAACCCATCATCAAATTTAACTATTTCTTTAAAGACGCGGCTATCATTCGATCTTATGTAATGTCTCAGGTTAACTTCCTGAGACCGACATAGGTTTCGGATGTTGAGGAGGCCTCGTCCTCCTTGTTTCCTCGATAAATACAGCCTGGCCATAGATGAAATAGGATGGTGCATTCTGGCTTTTGTCATCTCCGTTCTTATGAGTCTATCCAACTCATCAAGAGTAGTGTCAGTCCATTTTATTATGCCAAAACTATAGACAAGAGATGGTATCGCCCATGTATTAACTGATTTTATTTTATATCGGCTTGAAAGATAGCTGTTAAAAATAGGTCGCAAGCGCTTAATAAATTCATTTTTTAATAGGTCTTTTACATCCTTTTTCGCTATTTTCAGATGCTGTTGAAAACCAAGATATTTGTATGATTCAGTCCTTTCTAGTTCGTGAATATAGGTTTCATCAGAAACTATTATATTATCTGTAGTCATTTTCTGACCTCGTGAAATATGCATGACAGCACATCTAACCCTTATTATTATTATTAGTATTATCTGATGATACATTTTGTCAGAGCTTGTCAGGTTACTATCCATACTTTGCTATTCCATAAGGATCATGGCGAGCTAGAGTTCCGTCTGTAGAATTCCATTTCCAGTTGACGTGGAAGTCTTGAATAGAGCTACTCAAGTGGGAAATATGTTCCCACCCCTATTGTAGGGAGGCAAGAATATATCTCTCTCCTTCTCCCTCACGATTTACTCCATGCAGGCTGTAGTAGTTCAGAACCTTATATGAGGTAGACATGTTTTTCTTATACACCCTCCTTTTAGCAGATTTCCCTTAAATTAGCTATTGAGGTCGTACTCATGACGCGATTTTCGAAAAAATTCTTCAAATGTCCATCGATCCTACCTAGGAGATGACGAAAATGAGGTCCGTTCAAAATTGTATATATATATATATATATATATATATATATTTGTCTGTTAACGCTCTAGCGGTCAGAATTTTTGTTTGATGGTTACGAAACTCGATATTTAACCGTTTTATGTAAAAAGACAGATCAAGTTCGTTAATGGCTGAAATCGGACCTGAGAGAGGGGGGGTCTAGAGGGAGGGGATTTCGAAAATTCAAAATATCTCCGTTATTAAGCATCAGATCGAACAATGGTATAGAACTAATCTTATTGCAAATTAAATTTACTATAAATATTGTTATATACATTTATTATCTATCTTGAATATTAACCGAGATATTTGCATTATTATGAAGTCTGTAGTCGGGTATAGGGAATCAATAGAGTATATAGTACATCATATAATTCCTTTTATAGAAGTGTCTGTCATTATACCAGCCCCCAACCCGAAGATCATCTTAAATTCAAAGTGAATATGAAGAAAATAAGATTAGTAAGTCAACTTAGAATTTCAATTAACGACTACTTGAAGCTGTATCACAATAAAAAAAAAGTCCGTCACGCAGGGGCTGCGTAAACTAAGCAGATTTCCGATGTGAAGTTTTACAATAGAGAAATCTGCATACTGGTAACACAACACCACCGTGATTAAATACAAACGGTGATGAGAAATCTTTCAGTGAATTAAAATAAATTCCCAACTGAAACGGCTTCTTAATTGTAAGAATAATTTAATAACTCAAATTTTAGTAGTCCAACAACTAAAGAAGGGGGGCGGGGCGGATGAACATAACGTATTTTCATAAATCTCACAAAGTAACAAAGGTAAGGTAAGAATAGAAACGAAAGGTAAGGTTAGAAGAAGCTTCCACCTGAGCCGAGTAGTTACGGAAACGGCCGACCTTATCCGAACTAATCGACCACAGACTTCATAAAAATGCAAATATCTCGGTTAATATTCAAGATAGAGAATAAATGTATATAACAATATTTATAGTATATTTAATTTGCAATAAGATTGGTTCTATACAATGTTTCGATCTTATACATAATAACGGAAATATTTTGAATTTTCTAAAATCCCCCCTCTAACCCCCCCCCTCCCTCTAGTCCGATTTCAGCCATTCGAACTTGATCTGTCTTTTTACATAAAACGGTTAAATATTGAGTTTCGTAAGGATCAAACAAAAATTGCGACCGCTAGAGCGTTAACAGACAAATATGTTAATATATATATATATATATATATATATATATATATATATATATATATATATATATATATAATTTTGAATGGACCTCATTTTCGTCATCTCCTGGGTCGGATCGATGGACATTTGAAGACATTTTTCGATACTCGCATCTTGAATACGACCTCGATAGCTGATTTCCCTTGAGGGAAATCTGCTAAAATGAAAAGTAATAAAATCCGGAGACATTTGTGAATGCTGCCAGGAATTTATATCAGACGGATTAAATCATTTATTATTGCAATGCTCGGAATACAGGTATTATAGAGAGCAATACTTGAAGAAGTTTGTAGCCTCAAGTGATGACAATGTCCCTGAAAAATATTCTTCACGTTGAGGACATTCATAAACTTAACATGATTTACTTATTCCTTTCAGCAGTATGCAACTTGGTAACGACATAGTATATACCATTATCTCGATAATTAAACACTATAATATAGAATTGTCCAACGAAATCAATTAACAAGTTACAGTAAACAAATAAATAAAATTATATACATATGATGTTGAATAGTACTAATCATAAAAGAAGTTAAGTTTTAAAGAAGTTTAAGTACTACTTAAAAACATTTATTAAAAAAAATATATTATTTTATTGTATATTTTTAGTATTATATTATATATATGTCACTAGTTTATATATATATAAAATTGTAACCTCTGTCTGTACATTGATTTTTTTCGCGAAATTTCACAATAACTTTTCGTTTCACATGTCATAGACCCTATAACTGCATTTTGTTTCTTTCGTGTCTGTTTGTTTGTTACCTTTTCACGCATAAACGGCTGAACCGAATTTTAAGTAACTTGGTATGTATATTACTACTAACCCAACTTAGACTTTAGGCTAATTCTCTCTGAGACGAACAGGAAAAAAATGGCGATATTTCGTTTCCTATTGTGGTTTCGGCAAATATGCAAATAACAAAAGTTGTTTATTTTGTTATTTAGAGAAACTTTTGTCTTATACACTATCGTCGTATACCTAAGTATAAATGAGTTATACGTTAAAAACTACTGCGGAAGTCAACAATTTTATTTGGCACAAAGAACTCAACCGAACTAAGCCTAACTCGGTATGTGTATTAACACCAACGCCTTCCTTATAATAAGCCATACTAACATTTCTAGGGACGGGCAGGAGTGGGGGTTATAAGGGAGGCCTGAAATTAAAAAAAGTGATATTTCGTTTCCTATTGGGGTTTCGGCAAATATGCACATAACAAAAGTTGTTTATTTTGTTATTTAGAGAAATTTGCTCAACATTTCTTTGGAACTAAGTACCAGGTACCTCATTTTGTGCTTAATAATTCAAATCTATGCATAATGCACAGGAAACGGGAAATATGACAATAAGGAGGACAGTGAAGTCTTACATTAAAAAAATAATTTTATTATTAACAAATCCACAGAAACGATGGGTATTAACCCTAAACACTGGAACGGGTAAATGTCAAAATATAGTGCAAAGTGCCTTGCCAAAAAAATACCATCACCATCCAGCCTCAAATGAATTCCCGAGCGAAGCCGGGTATCTGAGCTAGTATATATATATATATATATATATATTCTTTTTGTATATTATTATTAAGATTACTAAGAGTAAATGGGCCTAAAAAAATATGGAAGGGCGTAATAACCATGCAGTTGATCGCCCCGATAAAAATCTCATCATCTAAATGGGCCAGACTCAGGCTAAAATATGTATATATTGGCCAATAAAATCCATCTATATATCTGTGCCAATGTAGAAGTGAGCTAAATTCCGACGATAAAGAGATTAATGTTTTTTTTTCCTTTTTTTAAATATAATAACTAGTCTTTTGTCAAATTAGAATTAAGAACCCCATTTTAAAGAGTTTTGGGAATAGAGCGGAAAATTGTGTTCAGTTGGTGGAACATTTCTGTTTGAAGTCTCGACTGGAAAGGACCAGTGCTCGTTCTCATTAATTAGAAAGACATGGTAGACTTGACAAAGCAACACTGGAACAAAAATTGTGTTTCTCTCCCATCTATATATGTAGTTGTGTTATTCCTTCTGAGAAATGTTCACCGTTTCAACATTAATTTATAACCTACGCAAAGTGTTACAATCTACTACTCAGAGAGATATGTAAACAAAGGTTGGAATGAACTTTGTAAACTACTGATATAAAGAAATAAATAAAATGTGACAACATATATGTTCGGCGTAATTATTGTTACTGAAGTGACTGGAGCCGAAAATATATGGTTTATTTTAGCATATTTCACTTTAGGGAAGTATGACCTCAATAGCTGATTTCCCTTAAGGAAAATTTATTTTCATATCAGATATATATGCTGTTAAATTGTAATTCTTAATTTTGTAGTGAAATTACATTTTGCCCAAATCTGCATAGATTACTGGAACATGGACATGCGAATTTGCCCCAAGGCCCATGTTGTTTGAGGCTTTAAAAGTCCTTCACGCAGTGGCTGCGTAAACTAAGCAGATTTCCCACTCGAAGGTTTACAATAGATGAATATACTTGTTGGCAACACTACCGTGAATGCCAAGTGAATAGATACAAACGGTAATGAGAAATCCTCCAGTCAAATTTTATTAATCCAAGAGCAAAACAAGGGGGAGGGGGGGTCAACAGAAAATATTTGCATACATCTCGAAAATTAAAAGTTCAATAAAAACAATATTTGGTATTTAACCTTGTAATGGAGTAGTTCATGATATAACAGCCTATTCTTAATATGATATGAGTAGAAGTGAGGATTTACTGAAGGTTCAAAACTGGAAAATGCAAATATCTCAGTTAATATTCAAGATAGAGAATAAATGTATATGATAATATTTGTAGTTAATTCAATTTGCAATAAGATTGGTTCTATATAATGTTTCGATCCGACGTACTGTAATGGAGATATTTCGAATTTTCGAAAAACCTCCCTTCTAACCCCTCCCTCATGTCTGATTTCAGCCATAACGAACTTGATCTTTACTTTTACATGAAACGTTTAAATATCGAGTTTGATAACGATCAAGCAAACATTATGACCTCTAGAGCGTTAACAGACAAATATATATATATATAATTTTGAACGGACCTCATTTTAGTCATCTCCTGGGTAGGATCGATGAACATTTGAAGAAAAGTTTTGAAAATCGAGTAATGAGCACGACCTCAATAGCTGCCTTCCTTTAAGGGAAATCTGCTAAAATGTCACTCACTGTACTAAGTGAGAGCACGCATTAATTGAGGCAAGTTCCATGTTGTTCGTGGACGTTCGCCTCCAACGTGGACTAATGTCAGTTCTAGTGTAGTACCAGGTGGGATATCGGGCTCTGAGTTGTTAGGATGGCCAACAATGGACCTGTTGATTCGATTTGCATTAAGGCTGGATTACTGAGAACCTCCCCTTGGCCAGTGAGCAGCACGAGGTACGACAGTCAACAGGTAACAATTCATTCCAGGACCAACATATCTAACAAGGGCTCTAACGCAGATTTCATTACTCTCTACATTACAAAATTATCAATGGAGACACAACTGAAGGTTAAAAACGCTAATATACAAAATCTTAATGTTAATGATCGTATTCAGGAAAATTATGCTATACTGAAATATAACTAACATTGGTTATATAACATTTTTCTATTAAATTCATAATAGTCCAAATCACATTAAAATTAAAAGAATTGAATCGACGGTACAGACTTCTACTAAGACTACTTGGCAACAGATCTAAACTATCTTTTGAGGCGTGCGGTTAGCTTTTGTGGTAATAATAAGAAAGCATTAGACTGAAATATTTACTATTTTATGAAAAGATGAGGGTGAATAATACAAGTCACTATTTGAGTTCTCCAAAGAATCAAGTATATATTGAATAAGTAACATATAATAAACTTTATAGTAAGGAAGCTAATTTTATACAACTTAAACCTTAAAAGAATGCTAACTTAGGGGCTAACCTTATATCTAATTGAAACAAACATTAACATTTGTTGATATAGATGTTGAGAAAACAAAGGAAATTTAACTCTATAAAATACGACTGTAAACTAGTAGAGCACAATGGTTAGCCCTTTGTTTGTTCGTAACTTTAGTGGCAAGCCAATAATATATATGTATACACTAAATAATGATCGACCGGTCCTATATTATGAGTACTCATTTAATTGTTTACGGAGATAACATACATTAAAATGAGAAATAGGCACCTTCGAAAAACATATACTTTCCATGAAGTGGAGTTTTCTTCCTGTGTTGTTTTGTGTTCCCAATGGGATTCTGTCTTCTAGCTGGTGAAAACTGGTTGCGGTGACCTTTATCTGCGATGCAGTGATCCTTATTTGACACTGGCGTTGCGGGAGATGCAAATTATTCCCCTTTTTGCGGAGCCATCCCACCCGTCCTTTTCACTCGGGCGATGGAAACCAACTGATCTAATGTAATGGCCGCTCAGATCAAGCGGGCCCTTTGTCCTGTAGGCCAGCGCTGCAGTTTCCTCTCCTGGCCACCGCCTACGTGATCTCCATATGAGCGGCGGGTTAGTGATCCAAGTAAGCGCGGGATTTTAAATTCAAAGACGACTGAACACTATCACTACACAACAAACAACGGATTTACACGAGCATAATGGACTTAGGGACTTGAACTTTGGGGTTCCACAAAACCTTCAAATTCTTAAAAAAATGCAAACCCTTCAATCCAGAATACTCTACAAAAGTACAGATTCCCCATTTTACGTATCCAATTTATCTCTCCATAACGACCTCAACATTCCTTTTGTCCATACCCTCGCCAAATCCCGATATCCACTCTCTCCTTCCCGCACATCCTAGTCCTTTAGTCGAATCACTTTAATCTACCCATATTCCATAAAACCCAAAGTGACGTCTGAAGCGGAAGTGGTCAAGAGATCTTCTTGTGTAGTGTACAGAATAACTCCATAATACAGCCCAATGTTCCCTCCATTGTGGGTATTGCCAATGGACAACTTCCACCTCAAGTCAATAATCAACCCATTCTTATTATCATTCGTTCCATTTGCTTGTAATATTAGAATATTTTGTTGCAAGTAAACGAACAAATATTTAAAAAAATTCATAATATCGGAAATTCTTGCCAATGTGATTTTTACCCATTCATTAAACCCCCATTTCTTGTACAACTATAGAATTTAGTTTAGTTTGGGACATTAAATATCGAGTTTACGATGAAACAAAAACTACTACCGCTAAGCCATTAAAGAACACACTGTTGTGTCTGGAAATACTCCTTGCGTTCCTCAGGTTAATAAATTAAATACGTTTTAATCATCCCCTTTTTTTCTTACTAGTTTCATCCGGAATTACATATACGTGTTTTTTTAGCATTTTCATCTGTGCCTCGTTTCTGTCCCTAAATTACCTTTTCACATTCTCTGTAAAACCAAGTTTTTTTTTCTCGTTACATTAGACTTTTTTTTTTTACTGTTTCTTTTAGACTCCCTTTCTTTTATCTGCCCCAAGGTCTACCTTGTTCCTTTTCCGACACTGGCAGGGCGCCAATAAAAGTATGGTCTATTTGATTCCTAGTAAGGTTTTCCAGATTATACAGATTTCTTTTTGTATCTACATCTGAGGAAACATTATGTCTACCAAGCTCTACAGTTTAATAACCCATTGCATTTCTAGGCCAATGTTTTCCAGACTTTGCCTAACTATCCGTATTAAAATTTGGCAGGATTAGTTCGGGAGCATTTCATCCTTCTGGTTATGGGATTTTTATTATATTGTTACGTTTTTTTATTACAAAACCAGTAATAAACGTTGTTTATAAGAGTTCTTTTGGATTACAAAATTAAACACACACAAGCTTCACAGATTTTTATTACTGCACAATTTATTTACAATACACTACACACTTGGGTAATTGTTCTTAATTACTACTCACAGAATGTGCTGATAGCGTCACTGTTCTTGTTATTACACAGTCCAATAATTCACTCACGGTCATTGAGGTACTCAAAAAGACGGCACTGCACTGTCTTAATAAACACGGCACTAAACTGTTACTTACAGTCACGGCACGACACTGTTCTTCACATAAAAACACTTTACCGCACTGCACTAAGTCGCACTGTAGCACTGAACGCACTTGAGATCAAACTAAACTGACTAGGGTCGGCCAGGGTGTCTTATATAGATTGGCGGTAACACATCAACGGGGAGGCCCAGGCCCTTCCAGAACAGGACTCGAACGAACTCGATCTGTCGTCTTCTTTGATCCACTTCGCACTTCCCAAATACGTGACTATTTCTGTTTAATTTTTCATGTATTTAATTTTCGTTTGTATGTGTGATACTGAAAGTGAGAGCATATGATTGTAAATATTTTAGAAATTAGAAATCTTCATTTTATTGTACATACTAATTTATATTTATTTGATTTCAGTTTAGTTTTTATCCATTGAAATTATATAATTGTTTACTTAATTTTATTAGTCTTTATAGTTTTTAATTATTTAGTTTCCTTACAAGATTTTTTTTGTTTTTGAACTTAATGTTTTGTTTTTGTTCATTTGTTGTTTTTCGTTGTTTTGTTATTTGATTGCGTTCTGTTATTTAGTTGAGTTTTATTTAGTTGCGTACCGTTATTTAGTTGTGTTTTGTTATATTGTTGCGTTCTGTTATTTAGTTGAGTTTTATTTAGTTGCGTTCCGTTATTTAGTTGTGTTTTAGCAGATTTCCCTTAAGGGAAATCAGCTATTAAGGTCAAACACATGACGTGATTTTCGAAATATTGTCTCAAATGTCCACCGATCCTACCCAGGAGATGATGATATTGAGGTGAGTTCAAAACTATATATATATATATATATATATATATATATATATATATATATATTTGTCTGTTAATACTCTAGCAGTCGCAATTTTTGTTTAATCGTCAACAAACTGGGTATTTACTCGTTTTATGTAAACAGGAAGATCAGTGGGAAGGGGGGTTTAGAGGGGGTTCAAAAATTCAAAAAATCTCCGTTATTATGGGTCGGATCGAAAAATAGTATAGAATAAATCTTATTGCAAATTCAATTTTCTATAAAATTTGTTCTATACATTTATTCTGTATCTTGAATATTAACCGTGATATTTGCATTTGTATTCTGCGTGTGGTCGGCAGTAGGCTATGTTCGGACTTTCCGCCGAGAGCTCTGGCGGCCGTTTCATAACTATTCGTCCCTCGTGAATAGGTTTAGAGGTTAGGTTAACTGTTTTTTGGGGCTAGAAACTACTGGGTTATTACGCCCTAAATAATGTTTTAGGTTTAGAGGTTTCTTACTACTACAGTTGTTATTAGGCAGATTTCTCTATTGTAAAACTTCACGTGGGAAATCTGCTTAGTTTACGCAGCCCCTGCGTGACGGACTTTGTTTTGTTATATTGTTGCGTTCTGTTATTTAGTCAAGCTTTGTTATTTGTTTGCGTTCTTAGTTTGTATTATTTAATTTTTTCTTGTTTCTATTTTCATTTTTGTATTCTGCTTATATAAATTGTTTTTTTTTGGTTTTTTATGAGCAATATCGCCTCGCTGCGAACGCTCCAAAATAAATAAATAAATAAATTTTCGTAATAATATTTCCTTAAGTTTCGTTCGTCATGCTGCATGATTCGTGAAGATATATCTTCTGAGGATGAGGTACTGAGTTATACTAGCTTCTATTTGGTTGTGTTGCCAATGAGTATGATTGGGATGTGTCATTAGGAACTGTATTAGCAGATTTCCCTTAAAGGGAATCAGCTATTGAGGGGTGTACTCATGACGCGATTTTCGAAAAATGTCTTCAAATGTCCTCATCATAGGAGAGACAATGAGTCTCAAACTCTCTCTCCATCCTCGATCCTACTCGTCTTCTCAGACTTCCTCAATATTCTCTACCCCTCTCCCTCCTCTCTCTCTCTACTCTCCTCCTCTCCTCTCTCTCTCCTCCCTCTCTCTCTCTCTCTCTCTCTCTCCTCTCTCTCTCTCTCCTCTCAATCTCCTCTCTCTCTCTCTCTCTCTCTCTCTCTCTCTCTCTCTCTCTCTCTCTCTCTCTCTCTCTCTCTGTCCCCTCTCTCTCTCTCCTCTCTCTCACTCTCTCTCTCTCTCTCTCTGTCCTCTCTCTCTCTCTCTCTCTCTCTCTCGCTCTCTCTACTGTCTACTCTCTACTCTCTCTCTCTTCTCTCTCTCTCTCTCTCTCTCTCTCTCTCTCTCGCTCTCTCTCTCTCTCTCTCTCTCTCACTCTCTCTCTCTCTCTCCGTCGCTCTCTCTCTCTCTCTCTCTCTCTCTCTCTCTCTCTCCCCGGGCCCTCTCTCTCTCTCTCTCTCTCTCCCCTCTCTCTTCTCTCTCTCTCTCTCTCACTCTCTCTCTCTCTCCTCTCGTCTACTCCCTCATCTCTCTCTCTCTTCTCTCTCTCCTCTCTCTCTCTCCTCTCCCTCTCTCTGCCTCCCTCTCTCTCTTCTCTCTCTTCCCTCTCTCCCTCTCTCTCTCTCTCTCCTCCACCCTCTCTTCTCTCTCTCTCTCTCTCTCTCTCTCTCTCTCTCTCTCTCTCTCTCTCGTCTCGCTCTTCTCTCTCTCTCTCGCACTCTCTCTCGCTCTCTCTCCTCTCTCTCTCTCTCTCTCTCTCTCTCTCTTGAAAAAAAATTTCATTTGCTAGATCAGACTGGCCAAGTAGGCAAAAGACCCCCCCCCTTTAAATGGTACCCTTAAAGCATAAGAATAAATTACCAACACCGTCTACTGTGGAAGATTAAGTTAAACAGATAAAAATAAGTATTACACTATTCTAAGATACTTCAGAAACGAGGTAAATATTTTAAATTTTTAACCATTTTGTGCAATATTGTCCCAACACCCTTTGGGAGAAGGTTGGGGTTAATTAGAAGTCAAAATGAATATCATAAGTATTTTAAGATGTATAAAACAATTAATATCTTCCTTTTGACAAGTGTGTTGCGATCTGGCTGCGGCGAAAGGCAGTGGAAGTTGTAAGAGATGATAATTCCAACAACCAAATCACTAACAAGAATTTAGGAACGGTTGATCAACAATCGGCTCTAGTCAAAATTTAAATATATATATATATATATATATATATATATATATATATATATATATATAAAATTGTAACCTCTGTCTGTACATTGATTTTTTTTCTCGAAATTTCACGATAACTTTTTGTTTCACATGTCATTGACACCATAACTGCATTTTGTTTCTCTCGTGTCAGGTTGTTTGTTTGTTTATTTGTTTGTTTGTTACCTCTTCACGAATAAACGGCTGAACCGAATTTCATGAAACATGGTATGTATATTACTACTAACACAACTTAGACATTAAGTTTTATTAATATTCTCTGAGACGAACGAGAGTGGGGGTTTTAAGGGAGGCCTGAAATTAAAAATAGCGGTATTTCGTTTCCTATTGGTTTTTTGGCAAATATGCACATGACAAAAGTTGTTTATTTTGCTATTGACAGTAACATTTGTTATGTCGTATACCGAAGTATAAAGGCGTCATACGCTAAAAATTATAGTGGGAACCAACAATTTTATTTGGCACAAAAGACTCAACTGAACTTAATAAAACTCGGTATGCCTATTAGCATAATGCCGTTATTATAATAAGCCATGCTAACATTTCTAGGGACGGGCAGGAGTGGGGGTTGTAAGGGAGGCCTGAAATTAAAAATAGCGGTATCTCGTTTTCTATTGGTTTTTCTGCAAATATGCACATGACACAAGTTGTTTATTTTGTTATTTAACCCTCCGTCGGGCGCGTGATCTCTCAGATACACAGTTACTATAGAAATATTTGCCACTCCTCCTAGCAGAGAGTGGTGGTGTAGTGCTTCGAGTTATGTTCTTTATACGTCTCCCCCTCAAGGTCAGTAGTGTCACTTTGTTCGATGGAATCGAGTGGCATTCAGTTGTATCTCCTAGATACCACGCGCCCGATCTCGTTAGTTTTTTTGAAATCTGTATTTCATAAATATATAGATCAATTAAGTTTCTCTTTACTAAACGGAATCATATAAACCTATTTTTCTATTATTTTGCTCATAAATGAGCTTTCAAAAGAACTTGTACAAGAAAATATTGTACGATGCAGTGACTACTGTAGACGTTTACCAACCGAACTAAGGACGAAACTTGAAGAGTACAGAGACTCATTGGACCATACATTGAACTCAAGTACAAAACAGCATAAAAAAAGTCATTCCGCTACAATGAACAAAAGAAAATGATGTGAACCATGCGAAACTAAAAAGAAATGTAGGTTTACTAATTACTCTTGTGAGATTTGCAAAACCAAAATTTGTTTACAACATAATTCCATGCTTTGTCCTAATTGTAATGCAGCTCTGCAAAAGAAATAATAATTAAACTGCTATTTTTAAAAGGATTGGTGCATTAAAATTTAGATAATTTTTAATAAGTATTATCTAATAGTGATTTCGTGCTACTTATTTTTGAATGAAGTTATATTTAGATAATTTGTTTATATTGTTTACAAACTGAAATGAATTATGTATGATGACATGTGCATTTAAGCAATTTCGTTTGATATTTGTATTTTTTAATTATATTTTAAAAATCATCTTTCACGGTTTCAATAATAATGAATCTATAACCAACTTGATTATTTTATCAACCAAGATTTTTTTTTATTATAATACTTATCAATTTTGAAAATTATTTACTTCTTTCAAACAAATACTTCCTCTGTTATGGTTTCTAATCACACAGTGCACATTTTAGAGCAAAATATATATTAAAAAATTGTATTTCCGTAAAAACGGTTGAGGTTGTATCTCTGAGATACACGCGCCCGAAGACGGAAGATTCTTGACGCGCCCGACCGAGGGTTAAAGTAACTTTTGTTATATTCATTTATGTCGTATAACAAGGTATAAACGAGATATACACTAAAAACTAGAGCGGGAGCCAACAATTTTGTTGGCACTAACGATTGTACCGAACTTAAAAAAACTCGGATTTTGAATTAGCATTAATTCTTCTGGGATTATAAGCTATATTAAAATTTTTAGGTTCAAACGGGAGTGGGGGTTATGAGGGAGGCCTGAAATGAAAAATTGTGATATTCCGATTCCAATTGGTTTTTCAACGATTTTCTATAAAATTATACAATCATTAGTCAGCCAACGATGATTTCCCGGGCATTGCCTGGTATATTAGCTAGATTGTATTGTTGCGAAAATTAAATACATGAATAATCCTTCAGAGAGAGAGTCGCGTATTTGGGAAGTGCGAGATAGATCAAAGAAGCCGACAGTGGGTCGAGCCCCTACTGGGACCCGTCGAGTCCAGCGTCGAAGGGTCCAGACGATTCCCCTTTGATGTATGCCGACGACCTATATAAAGAACCGGCCAGCCGCGAGCGAGTCAGTTTTCTTCTCAAGTGCTCATATGTGCGTTCGGTGCTACAGTGCGACTTAGTGCAGTGCGGTAAAGTGTTTTTATAAGAATAACAGTGTTGTGCCGTGACTGTAAGTAACAGTTTAGTGCCGTGTTTAAGACAGTGCAGTGCCGCGAAGTAAAAGACAGTGCAGTGCCGTCTTTTGTGAATTTCAGTGACCGTGAGTGAATTATTGGACTGTGACTCATCTAAGAATAGTGACGCTATCAGTGTACCCTGTGAATAGTAATTAAGAATAATTACCAAGTGTATTGTGAATTGTGAAATAAATTGTGCAGTGATAAAAACAGTGAAACTTGCGAGTATTTAATTTTGCAATCCAAAAAGAACTCTTACTAACAACGTTTATTACTGATTTGGTAATAAAAACGTAACAGTATATACAAAATACGTACATTATAGATGGTATTTAATTATAATAAATGCTATGCTTGATTATGATTTGAATTATTCACGGTGTGTCAAACAGTGGAGATGGAATGATTTGAGACTTATTTTCATTAATTCTTCAAATCTAAATTGTTTTCCTATAGGTCACCCAACGGACCCTTACGGGGAAAAAATGCGCCCAGACAGGAAGAGCAGTTGCACACGTAGAAGCATTGCCAAAAACAAAATAGAATCTTTCCGCCTCAAATGATTTCCCGAGCATAAGCCGGGTACCTTGGCTAGTATGTATATAAATTTATTTATAATTAAATATTCACCAATAATAAGTATTAGTCAAAGTGAAGAGGCGCCTTTTAATAATATAAAGGGGGACACTTATCTCTACATAAACTAGATTGCAATTAAAACACTTAGCGGGTTTTATAGAAGTTCTCTATCAGACTCTGCCGTGAGAGATAGTGCAGGCGAGAAGTAGTCTGGCTGAAGCTGAAGGATTAGCGAGGTCTCACCGACAAGGGTCTCCCTCTAGAGGATAGTCCAGCTATGACTGATTTTAATCCTTCCCGACTTCGCCCTTTTATAGCCTGAGCCGATGTCGCACTTTGCCATCGCCGATCAAAATATGCTCAAAGAAGTGTTTTTAACTGGAAATTATTATCGAAATTCATCCGTAATATTAATTAATGAATCGAAGTTCAGGGCTGTGAATGTTATTATAAAAATCCATCGGCGTTATCTACTAAAATACCAGAGCTCATGGTGACTTAACTCCAAATTGGATACAACTTTTATTTAAAGGTAAAAACTATAAATTTAAGTATTCATAAAAAATAATCTTAATGTGCAATGTCAGATTCACTACAAGTGCACATACTTTCACTGTATTACAAGCCACAAATTAATTTTGGCTTAGATGTAAAAAAAGAGCCTCCTTAAATATTTACTTATGCAACATTGTTTGTTTGTTAATTTGATATAATTTTTCCTATATATTCGCTTGGCCATTTATAGAAAGTTTAAATCAAGGTTCGCCCTATGCCTACAGCAATTGGGGACTTACAACATAAGCTAAGGATCAATAAGAAGGCCAAGTCCTCTACTGGTTTTTAATATTATGCAGAGTGCACTTTCGGAGTCAACGCTCCATCCTCAGTACCACCCAGAGGAACTGTAAGAG